>CM022946.1:120082373-120227759 GCA_012931725.1 Litsea cubeba
TAAGAAATCATGGCTGTAGTGTCTTCAGCACTATAGAAAGCCCATGCATTTCTCCGTCCTGTAAACCTCCAAAGCGCTTCACCATGCTTGAAGCGCTCCAACAACGCCTTGAGAAAAGCCAAGCTGCAAAGCAAAGCGAGAAGGTACATACGGCTGGATGTCGACGAAAAGATGTCTGCGGTACACCATCGTGCCGACACCGTATGCTGAAAAGCCAGCTCTCTCTCTGCATTTGTCAAGGATAATGCCTTCCCGACCCCGCCCTGGTAGAGTCTCGGGAGGCACCAAAATCAAAAGACTTCTTCCGCAACTCCGGAGAAAAGCTTTACTGAAGATTGCCCCATCTCGAACGTCCTGAACCGTCGGATCCTCATGCGGGCAAACAAAAGTGATTCGGACACGGCTTTGCCCTTAGCCAGTCGAATCATCAGAGGATCATCATCCTGTGCAGCACCTAGCCGATGGAAGCTAGGACAGTGGTATACATACCATGAATAAAAGATATGGGCTGAAAAATACCCTATTCATGGGAAGCCCAAGCCGAACTAGAAAAGCAGCAGCCTGCAGTTCGGTACAACAAGGTAGGAGTAAAGAGCTGGCACCAAAGCAAGCTGCTCTCCAAACGCCATCTGACAAGCCGGAAAAATACAATGCGGCCTGATGTGCGTTCCATCTCCTCCCAGCAAATACAGCCTCACCAAGCCAATAAGTGAGGTAAACAGCGAGATCTCTCCGCAGTGCAATGTCAGGACATATGGCGTTTGTGCTTGCACAGAAATCTCTCAACTCTTCTTGCATGGCCAAGATCTTCTTTGAACTTGGATCCTGAGCTCCAGCTTCCTGGGTCATGCTATCAGAAGGCTCCCTACTATCAAAGAAGTTGGGGAATGAAGAGAAAAAACTCTTCCAACTGCTGGATCTAACTTTCGAACCCCCCTTCTCCTTCAAAAAATCATAGAAGGCGACGAGCTGAAAGTATAGAAGCCTGAACTCCTCAGATTGCCCCTCGAGGACGCTGTCAATCGGCATAAACTCCTCATAGAGTTTGCCGAGGATGGGCAATCCGGTAATAGCGCTCAGCTCCTTCAAAGAAAAACCAATCTCACCATTCGTCACAACGAAGGTATTGGTTTGAGGGAGGAACGACTCCAGCATAGCCATGAAGGCCTCGTCGGAAAAGATCACGGTCTCCCCAAAAGCGCGGACCGCATCAAAAATCCCGGCTTCCTTCAAAACGGCGCCACCAATCAGCAGGACGCGATCAGTCCACGACTTCCACTCGGAGTCAGCATTAAAACGACCTCGAAGTCGAAAAGGCTTGATCCAATTGCTGCCGTCACCGCTGAAAATACCAAGGCCCACCGGTCTCAAATCGACCGACGGATAATCAGAGCCCTGGTAGCCGCTGGATGGCATCAACAAGTCCATGTCAACAGGCGACCTCTCCGTATATCCAGGAGAACCGCCGACAAAAAACCCCGGTCTTGATTACATTTGTCCTTCTCACCCAAACTTGGAGGATCTTCCCTCTTAGGGCACGTGGGGGCAAGACTCAGAATCGAGACGGTGCGATCAAACATCGACCGGGTAGTAACAGTCTTCTTCTCACCATCTGCTGTGAAGGAAAACTGAAAAGATCTCCTCTGGTATGTAATGTCGTCAGGGACTGCATCACCAAAGAAGAAGGTAGGCTTGGGCAAAATGCTCTGATCTTCCATCAGCCATGGACGACTGCTTACCATGATCTTATAGAATTCCTCTCCCTTGAGAGTGATCAGTCGCTGCCTCATCTCATCTCTGTTGAGGGAGTCGCACTCTTCCAGGTTTCTTTCAACATACTGGACCTTCTCAAAAGCCTGCTGAACGGCCGGATTAGAAGATCTAGAAGATCGACGAGGTACGCTTGTAGCAGGCTCTTTACCCTTGTTCGCTCTGGAGGAACCACCTGAAAAGGATGGAAAAGAAAAAGATCAAACATCAAAATGACAGAATCTCGCTAAAAAAAAATCTGGCGAAATTTTGACATGATGACGGGGCAATTCCGAAGAAAAGGAACTATCCCGAAAGAAATAGAAAGCTTGAAGATGGGCTCAACATCGCTGCGAGCTCCGAAACTCCAAACTTTCGAAACCTAAAAGTCTCCGCAAAATCAGGAAGGGCTCAACATCACTGCGAGCTCCAAGTTCCCAAATTTGCAAACACTTTCAGGTATGCAATCACATCATGCTACAAATTTAATTTACAAATTAAAGGCATGCATGAACATCTAGATTTGCGAAAAAAAAAAGGGCATTATCATGATAAAAAAAAAAAAGAAAAGAAACTTTCTCTAAAAAAAAAGAGGGGAAAGAAAACAAAAAAAAAGAAAGAAAAGAAACTCTCTCAAAAAAAAAGGGGGGGGGGAAAAAAGAAAAAAAAAAAAAAAAAAAAAAAAACGGGCTGGCCCACAGGCCGTGGCCCACAGGCCACGTGGCCGAACGGCCAGATCCGTACGGATCTGTCCGTACGGCCCACACAATAAAAAAAAACATGAAAAAAAAAAAAAAAAAGAAAAGAAAGCAAAAAAAAAAAACACGTGTAAAAAAAAAAAAAGGGAGGCAAACACGTGAACAAAAAAAAAAAAGAAAAGAAAAAGAAAGAAAAAAAAAAGAGAAAGAACTTTTTTTCCTACAATGAAGTTTTCTTAAAAAAAAAAAAAAAAGGAGAACTTACTTGAAGCCATTGATGGAGAAGAAGAAGAAAACTCTTGAAGATCTTGAAGAAGAAAAGCTCTTGGTCTTGAAGCCCTCTTGAGATTATTGCAAAAGAAAGTAGTAAGAGCAAGAGATCCAACCTTCTCCTTGCTTTTATAGAGGAGAGCAAACCAAAGAAGGAAAGAAGAAAGAGGTAAGTGTTACTAATTAGTAACCTTACCAAAAGAAAGAAATTAGAAAGATTCTTTCCAAAAGAAAGATATCTTGAGAGATTTTCTCCTAAAATCAATCTATGACGGATTCTTTCCCAAAAGAAAGATATCTTGAGATATCCTATCCCAAAATAAAGGGATATTGAGAGATTTTCTCCTAAAATCAATCTATGACGGATTCTTTCCCAAAAGAAAGATATCTTGAGATATTCTATCCCAAAAATAAAGGGATCATGAGAGATTCTCTCCAAGTAAAGATATTCTTAGATATTCTCTATCCAAATGAGATATTTTTGGATATTCTTTACAAAAATGACACCATATGAGATCTAAGCCATTTCAAAAGCTTAAGGTCCCATGGGTTAGCCCATATGAGCCAGGTTTGACCACCTAGGCACACAAAAAAAAAAAAAAAAAAAGAAGAAATTTTTTTTGGGCTTTTAGTCAAAGAGAAATCCCTCTTACCAAGAGCATACAAAAATGGTTCCATGCCTCTTTTGAGTTGATTGGACCATACAAAAGAAAATTCCAAGCCCTATGAGCTTCCAAAAATCAAACCATCCAGCCTCATCTACCAAATTGAGCCAAATTCTTGAAATTGACATTCCATCAAACCAAATCCTGGTCCCCTAACTTGCCACATACAGCCTGTTAGGTCACAAGACCAAAACCAAAAACCAAAACCTGATCCCCTAACTTGCCACATACAGCCTGTTAGGTCACAAGATCAAGACCAAAATTGATCCCCCAACATTCCACATACAGCTTGTTGGGTCACACGATCAAAACCAAACCCGACCCCCTAACCTGCCATATATAGCCGGTTATGTCACAAGGTCAAAACCCAAATCCACATCCCTGATGTCATCTTCAAAACTTTGCCTCGAGATGGTACGTGATCCCTTTCACTACCATAAAATTCCCCTGGAAGCTCAAAAGGCTACAAATACCAAAAAGAAAGACTGCTCAAAGACTCTTGGTCAAGTCACAGGCTCTCCTTCAAAAATCTCTTCGAGGCACATCGACTACAAAAGTTAAGCAACTCGCCGCTGTACCTCGAGGGGGCATTTGTTGACACCAAAAATGTCACTTTGCCTTTTCAAGATCCAAAGAGCTACATGAAGTCGCAACCTGCCATAAATAGGCAATGCTGCTTCCAAAAATCAAATCTTGTCAGAATCAAACAAAAACTGCAAGATTCATCCAGACAGCCAAAAGAGGAGTACACAAGAAGTTTCAAGCCATTTCAAGATCATTTGGCCTAACTTCGCTTCTCCGACAGCCAAATCAAGCCTCTCGGTGGTAAAGCTCTCCGGGACCATGGTTTCCAAGACAGAACCTATGGATCATCTTAAAATGACTCCAATAGGTTCCCTGTCAAATTTCAAGTCAATCGGACATCGGTTGACCGCACATCAAACCGCGACATCTTCATCGCGATAAAAAGCAAGTCTGCAGGTGATAGGACCCCAAACGGCTTCGAAACTCAAACAAAAGCCTATGGTTGGTCTTATTTATTGCTCAAGAGGCTTCACACCAAATTTCAGGTCATTCTGACATCGTTTGACCCAGTTTCAGCTTCTGACGGGAAATCGGCAACTCTGCGCGATAAAGTCTTCGGCTTTCTCAGGAAATTGGGAACTTTGCAAAATAAAATGCAAGGATTCTCATCAGGTTTCCTACAAAGAAATCAGGCCAATAAATGATCAAAATGTCAAAGAAAAGTACAGAAGAAAAAAGAATAAAAAAAGAGCAAAAACGGACGCAAAACGGGACCAAAAAGGGGGAAAACCCCCCCAGGGTCGCAGACCCCTGCGACCCTGGGCCAGGGTCGCCGGCGACCATGGACCCCGGGGTCGCCGGGAAAGCCCCGGAAACCCCGGTTTTCGCCGTTTTTTTCGCGATTCGAGAAGCCCAGCCTCTGGTACTTTCCAAAATTCATGCTTTTGAGACACCAAGTCCTCTGACATCCGTCCAAAACACGGGTAAATCATCAAGAGTATCGAAGACAGTATTGATCGCCACCCGGTCAACCAAAAAAAAAGTGTGCTTTCCACCCGACCGATCGAGAAATCGACAGGACAGATGGCACCGACCCGCTGTTGGCAACAAACACCTGAAATTACATGGTCATCTGATGTCGATCTACATGAAGATCCATCGATGATCATCAACAGAAGAATTCCAAAAGACATGGCACGGCCCGCGACTCTTCAGCTGCTCGGCGACCACTTAATGCGATTAATTGACTAGCTTTATTACAGTCATTAATCCATTTCTTTGGACGGCCCAATCAGAAGCAAGCATTTGGGAGTTACAAGTCAAGAGATTCATGGCATTTAACCCATGAAACTCCTCCCATCATGGCGATTAAAGGCGATTAAATGCCCTCAATCTCCTCCGGCCAATCAGAAGCCAAGAAAAAGGAGTTACAAAATAAACAAATCAATTTTGTAACTCCTCCCATTATGTGGCTTAATGACATTAAAAGCCCATAAGCTCTCCTAAATGGCTACCAAGAGCCTATAAATAGGAGAGCACTCCAAAGGAATCCAAATCATCAGAAAGATCAGAAAAACACACAACAAACATCAGACAGCAGTCAGAAATCCAGAGAAAAGAAAAAGAGAGAAAACTCTGCGGAAGTTCTACACCGGCCACCGCAACAAGGTGACAAAAGTCCCTTGGGGGGTACCCCCCCCAAGGTCCTTGCCTTCTCCTCCTGCCTCCAATGGCTTAGATGTGGCTTTTCAGCCCGTCTACTCGGTTTTTTATTGGACATAGGACCTTCCTTTGGTCTTTGTCTTCTAAAAACCCGAGGTTATAGCCAAGCCAAGTGAATCAAATAGCATCCTCTGTTCTCATCTGCATGGATGATGGCGAAGCCCACATATGGCTTGCGACCGTCAATCTAAACGAGTCCTCCACAATCTCCTGAGAAGTTAGATCCTCCTTTTTCTTGCTTTTCATTGTAGTTTGTATTTTTTCAAAAGAGACAAAAATCACAATTCTTGTCTTTCATTATTGATAAGGATTGTAAATCGGCTATAAACGCCAAAATCGGCTATAAACGCCAAAAATCGGCTATAAACGCCAAAATCGGCTATAAATGCCAAAAAAATCGCCTTTCACGGCAAATCAAGAAAATGTCTCTTTTCTTAAATATATGTGCAATGGAAAACTTGAAAGAAGTTGATTTCCTTTTTACTTGCGAAGGTTGACCTCCGGATCACCACTTGTAATTCCAAGTAAAATAGAAAATCTGGCACACCCACAAAAAAAGAAATGTTGATGCACGCCCTTGCCCCCCGGTTACGAAAGGGTCGGACCCGACGGACTCCCACGTCCGCCGACCTCGGTAGAACCAAGCAGGAGCGCGGTCCATCAATCTAAGAGAGAGATAATTTTACTCTAAAACCAAATTTGAGAGATTGTTCTGAAGGGCTACTCTAGAAGGTTTGAAGCTTCTACTTCTTTGTAGAAGATCTGCTCATCTTGGTTTTCAAGGTGATTGAAGGAGGATCAAGGACCGGGAGCGTTGCACAGCAGAGAAGTCGTGGTAACAGAAGAAGTTGTGTACGAACAACTACAGTCCTTAGGTCGACGTACTGACTAGGAAGGAGCTGTGAGTACATCTTGTAATCATTCAATACTAATTGGTTTTTCTGATTGTGGTTTTTCTCCCGGTAAGGGTTTCCACATTAAATTTGTGTCTGCCTTTTTATGGTAATTGCGTAGTAGATAGTTTTGCTAATCTTGTTCGGTTGGTTACATCCGTTGTTTATTGGTTATATTAGACTAGCACTCATTCTTTCAAAACACCAATCACACGTGGTATAAAAAAAGTGAGTTTTGTATATAGCCCCCTAAGGTTTGTAGGATTTGTAAATAGGCCCCTGAGCTTTTAGTATTTGCAAATAGGTCCTCATAGTTTCATTTTAATGCCTTGTCCCCAAAATCAATAGTCTTCCAACCACCATAGGTTTTTAAAGCGAAATGACACTTTTGTCCATCTATTTTATCCTTATATGGATAATTTCAAAAGCTTGGGCTCAAATTTTTTTCTAAAGCATGTAACATAAACAATTGCACTTGGTGGGAGAGAGTAATCCTACATAAGTAAAAATATTTTTTATCAATATAGGGCTCATTTCATTAAATCCAAATTGATCATGAAGACAATTAACATATGGACTTATAATTGGTTAAGATTCATCCAATCCATACATGACGACCCACAGTTGGATTGAGGAAAGTTTCAAAATACATGATTATGCTTTATGTGTAGTGGGTGCAAAAAAAATTATTGGGGGAATGAGCAAATAAAAAAAAATATTTTTTATAATTTGCTAGGGGGATGATATTTGGCTCTATGTAAAAGAAACATTGGGGGAAGGGGCAAATGAAAAAAAAAACATTAATTTTTAGAATTTGCGGGAGGGGGGGTTTAACTTTTCCCAATTATGGGTGGGGGCATCAGTCCCCAGGCCCTTGTACCTGGGCTCACCCCTGGTCATGTACGCAAGAGAGTTATTGAGAAAAACCATTGGGACTTGAGATAAAATAATGTTATTTTTATAAATAATAATATACTTATTTTTGTTTAATGAATGTAAGGGCAAAACTGTCATTTATATAAAAATCCAACACAAATCTCACGGTGGCTGCACCTTCTTGTTAGGATTATTGATTTTGGGACATGAAAGGTATTAAAAAGAAAAAGCATGGGCCAATTTATAAATACTAAAACCTTAGGTGCCTATTTACAAATCCTACAAACTTTAGGGAGGTATATACAAATAGCTGTAAAAAAACTATGGAAATGGGCACAAGTGTTGAAAATTGAATCTTTTTGCTGAAAAACCAAAAGCCTTCTTCTGCTTCGCCCCACCTAACAACAAATCTACCAATGCCTCGTTGTTGCTTACTTCAATGGAATCAATCCAACCCCTTGATTTGGATCATTAATTGGCGCCCGCAAAAAGTGTAGAAGATTCTATATATTATTAGACTTTTCACAAAGCAATCAATATCTATCAAAATCTAAGACTATCAGGTTCAAGGTCTTCAATAAACAAGTTGAACAATTTGACTTACAAATATTGGGCCCACAAAATGAAAAAAAAGGTAGTTAATGGGGCCCACATGAAACAATACTGAATTTTGGAATGTACTAACATCTTTTTGCAAGAGGGGTGTGTGTGATATCACTTTCTTGTGATATTGTTATGTAAATGACCTTATGACACATCATTTTCACACTTGATTATGCACCACATACCTAAATCAGTCCAAACAAATGTTATGATGCATGACCGTTACACATGCGAATAATTTACATATGTAAATGAGAGCAAACAAATGACCTCTAATGGCATGTTTAAATTTTTTTTAGGAAAAATAATGTAAAATAATTTTCAAATCAATTTGGTGGAAAGGATTATATTTTCCAATAAAGTGAGAATGCATTTGTTTTCATGAGGTAGAGTAATTTGAAGTGAGATGACCAGCCAATGAAGTGGTAAAGTAAACACACTATTTGTGTTTTATATAGTAGAAGTTTTTGACAGATAAGTAAAAAGAAAAATTGGCAATTGGACTTTACTTTTCACATTTTGTTGTGACCAACCAAATATGAGTAAAGTAAAAGTTTTGATAATTAAGATTAATTTTTCATATATTTTACTTTACCTCCTGCAAAACAAACATTATCTTAAGACCCATTTGTTTGTATAGGAGCTGAATACATAAAAATTGGTGGCAATCACGGTCCAAGGAAAGATTATTAAGAGTGGCGAAGGATAAATCACTAAGGTGATCATGAGCAAGGGTGAAACCACGAAATTTACCTTGGGGCAATCTACTTACCCCGAGTTCTGCATGGTGATGGGCATAATTCATTTTTCATCTCCCTTTGATACTGTATTTATTAAAGGGGAGAGATTATTTGATGGTTATTTTATATATTTACCTTTGCTTTTCACATTTGTTGTAATCAACAAAACATGAGTAAAGTAAAAAAATTTGACGTTAGGTATGCTGGCAAAGTAAGAATTTTTGCCTCCTACCAAACAAACATTGTCTTAGGAAAATTGAATACATAAAAATTAGTGGCCAATGGGGTCCAAGAAAAGATTATTAAGAGTGATAAAGGATGGATCACTAGGGTGATCCTGAGCAGGGGTGAAACTAGGAAATTTACCTTGGTGGCTTGGTGAAATCTACTTACCTCTAGTTCTGTATGGTGAATTGGTGATGGGCAGAATTCATTTTTCATCTCCCTTTTCTTCAGTATTTATTAAAGGGAGAGATTATTTGATAGTTATTTTATATATTTATCTTTATTTGTTCATTTTAAACCACTTTCAAAGATACAGTTCTTTAAATTATTGAAAGCAAAGAGGGTGCAATTGAAGAAACAAATACTTCAAAGAAAATGAATAATGTGAGATGAAAAATGAATACGCCATCACCTAATTCAAATCATAAAATCAAAATACCATTCACATGTCCTTTTCAAATCCCTCTTCCTATCGTTAAGGGCACGTTTGCTAACGATGAGGAAACCTCAAATTTGAGAATTTATTCACTATCGTAGATTTAAAGAATCCTCACTGACGGTTTGTATAGTTGAGGATTTTACATTGTTATCAGTGTGTATTGTTGAAGAAAATCGGTATTAACGTGTAAGTCCGTAATTGAGGACTTTTAAATCCTATGGGAAAAGTCAGACTTGAAAATCCTAAAAAATGAGGGTTTCCACTAGACCACATCCTCAAGGATTTACAATTGCCAAATGTAAATTTCTCAAGTCCTTGGGGGAAATCGATGAGGAATCCTCGAGGATTTGATTGCCAAATGATAAGTCCACAAAATTGTAGCTTTCATTCATCATTTTATATGCATTTGTGGACTTAATTAGGCTAATTGCATAGAATTACACTTAATTTCATGATTTCATGCATTTAAGCATCATAGTTGGAATCTTAGTCAAATTTGGTCAAAATTCATTACATTGCATGAATTTTGTGAAATTAGGATTCTCATCTCATTCATCACCCAAAATTAGTTTTTTTAGCTTCACTAATGCATACTTGCTAATTTTGACATCATGTGTTATTTTTGGAAAGTTGGGTATTTTTGGTGCATTAAGTAGGTATGTAGAATCCCATGCATAGTCCATCTAGATTCCTCACACTTGATTATTATTGACATTATTTAATTTTATTTATGTAGGAGAAATCAAGAGTGGGACCTGCATTGGTGAAACTTGAGAGAGATCAAAGGCGGGACACCCTTCATGGTGGGCCCACATATCTTGACATCTTGGTGGAGTTGGAAAGATTGGAAATTCTCAAAGAGGAAATAAGAAACTCAGAATTGGAAAGATGGTGTTGACTTGCTAAATTTGGAAACCAAAATTTAGAAAGAGAGAAAATTAGAAACTTTGCAAGGGGAGTTGAGTAGTCCAAGTTACAAGTAAAGAAGTATGTCAAATATGGAAAGAGAATTAAATAAGCAAGCAAAGAAAGAGTCCAAACATGCCTTGGACGTCCAACATGGGTCCCACACACCCCATTGCATGCCAAACATAGAAGTTTCCTTAGTTGCCATTATTTTCAGAATTTTCAGGGGCAGCAAATTGAAATGGCCATAACTTTCAAACCGAGTATTGGATTGGTGCAATCTATCCACCGTTGGAAAGCTCTTTTCGAGTAGATATTTGTAGAGCCCAAGATTTCATAAATCGGAGCTATATTGAGGGAGATATGACCTCGGGAAGTTGGCTGTTATAATTCCATGCGGGAATTGCAAAAGGTTTTTAAAATTGGCAACATGAGAGATCTTTGAGGAGTTCAATTTGGCAAGACTTGGAGCCCAAGAGACCACACTTAGTAACAAATCATCTCCAATTCAAATTCCAACCTAAGTGAGAACCTTTGCTTGAAAGCTAAGCCAATAATCAAGTCATAGAATAGAAATAATTCCTTGAAAATCAAGAGGCCAAAAAGTATAAAAGAAGCATAAAGGGGGCTAGAATAACAAGCCTATTCTCCTTCATAAAGTGGCCAAGCCATTCTCTCTCTCTTCTTCCCCTTTCTTTCCCCTCTTCTAGTTCTAGTTCTAGTTCTCCATATTTTTTTATTTTGGGTAGCTTTGGGCCTTGTCCAAGCAAGTACTTGAAGGAGAAGTTGTAAAGATGCAATCTTTAATGACAAATCAAGAAGTCTTCTTTGCAATGGCAGGCTAGTTTTGATTAGAGCGATGGATGAAGATAAGTGATTGCTTTTTATTTGTCTAGTAGTTCTAACTTGTTTGCATATCTTTATATTCTTAATGATTAATAGACTTGTCTTCGTGCCATAGGCAAATCTCCATCCTTAATTTCTGAAAATAAAAATTGATTTTTGACTATCCATGCTTAGGTTTGATTGGCCATGCTTAGGACTTAGATCTTTTTGATGGTTTATACTTACTTTTAATGGGTAGTGCTTAGATTGATTCTTATCTTTTATGAGGTGAAGGAAGTCTTGGGTTTTGGATTCTATAGTTAAAAAAGGGTTTTTAAAGTTAGATTTTCCAAATTAAAAACATTGATTTGTCTTTGATTTGAAGTAAAAATTGGAACAAGTTAGGATTACTTGATAAATAATTGGTGGATGCTTATTGGATTCCTATGCTCTAATTACTTTCATTAATGGGTAGTTTTCATCTTTCTAAATTAGTTGCTTGTTTTTATTTCTAAATACTCAAAACTTTTCTTAATTGTTAGTTAATTAGTTTTCTTAATCTAAAAGTTTCTTTAATTAGCTTCCTGTGGGTTCGACCCGTTCTTGCCACTGTCTCATCTAGACGCCCGTGCACTTGCAGTATTATATGATTGATAAAGATCACATCACCAAATATGACCTAAAAATTCTTTTGTTGATAGCCGGGCAATTGAAGAAACGAATTTAAAGGCTTAGAGGAAAATGAATAAGGAGAGATGATAAATCAAATCTTAGGAATACCAGACCCATTATCTCTCCAAAATACGATATTGCATTGATCATACTCTAATTCGATTATGACTCGTAATTAACTTCATTCTCATCTCTTGTATTTAATAGTTCTTTCAAATGTGTTTATCATCCAAGTATGACATCCTTTTCTTTCACCAAGGTCCTATCATTTTCATCTTTAATGCACATTATATTATCAAGGTATTTAGTTTTTGATTCACTCATTCTGACAAGCTAATAAATTCAACTAGTTCCAACTATTTGGTTTTGGGTCAGTTTGTCATTCATTGTATGAGCCAATGCCACCCTCCATTCCATTACCTTAACAATTGGCTGATCTGATTGCCTAATCTAATAAGAATTTGACTCCTGCACCGAATCCAAATAGGCCCAAACCACCAAAAATGTCAAATTCAATAGGAAGTGGTATTAACCTGCTGAAAGACCAAGTTGACCCAAGAGTTCAAAGAATTTCTTATTTTTCAAACATCCTTTTTTCATGTCATTTCGTCATATCACCATCAGAGAGTTTCAGCTGCTACCAATTTTCTGTTTTCAGTCCAACACAAAACATAATGGAAATTAGTCTCACCAACTTTATTTTATATGTTCTTTACGTCTAAAGCACTCTAAAAGCAATCAAAATTGAAGTTATTTATTTTCTATTTTTTTTTTCAAAAGTCCTTATAGTAAAAATGGGCTGAAGTAGACCCATACATCAGTGACAAATCGATATATTGCAAGATACACAACGATTTTGGCATTGGCTAAGAAAGTGAAATCAGTTGGACAAATCCCTCCCAAACATCGATCTTCAACCTGTTTCTAGAAAAATGATTTACAAGGATGTGGATTTAGGATTTCATTCATTCTAAACCAATTTCTCCAAGGGCCATACCTTGTTCCCAGATCTTTCAAATGGATGTACCCTTGTTCCTAGGTCCTTCCTTGTTGTTCATCAAGAACCAGCAGAACAGATGCAGTCCATTGCACTGGCTTTACAGGCTTGCTCTTTTCTTTTCTTTTTATACATGCTTCTGATAGATGGTTGGTGGCTACCAAGCGCAGTGAGTACATTCTAACTAACCACTCTTGATAAATCAAAGTTGGCCTTATTAACCATTTACTTTTTCACACAATGATATATGGCTCAAAGATTCAAGAGTAAAACATTTCTAGGAAAAAGAGGGAACTTATTCCACACTCCTAAATTCACCCATGGAATCTTACAGAAGCAACAACTTCATGCTTGCTGGAATGTTGTTTTGAGATAATAAAATAATACAAAATTGATCAGAGTAAGCTTCTATGGTAATATTGTCCTTGTTCATCTCCCCATTTGTGTAATGATTGAAAGTGTAGCTTACCATTTTTGGGTTGTTTGAATTTTCTCCTATATCCAACTCACACATGCTATTCTTAAATCATGTGTTACAATAAATCATGAAAAGGCTCATTTTCCCAAGAGTCCCAGTGCTGTTTTTAATAGAGAAGCCATCCAGCTTAAAAGGGAGCATGGAACATAATACTGTACTTGTAATTACGACTTAATAGCAGTAACAATTATAAAATGGGTAAGAAGCAAAGTGGAGTTCACATTTATAGGGTCATCTCCAAGAACTGTCCAACAAAATATAGACTTTAAATAGGGAACCTTTCTACAATGGCAATAAACAAAATGCAGCATTAACTAATGTCTATCAAAGACAACTCGTCAGGCCATTTCAAAGAACAATTATCAGATCGTCAACTGCAGATCGTCAACTGAGCCAATGAGAAATAGTGGAATAATATTTAAGAAAGTAATACCACTCATCAAATATTTTTTTAATCTGTAGTCAGCAAGCATTATTAACAATAGGTCGAGGCTGCACATTGGCAGAAAACCACATTCTTAACACTAACAACACTAACAGGTGCCTGGTCATTCACAAAGACATTTTTTTCTATTTGTACTTTGCCAAATCTATACCTAAACTTAAGTAGCCCAGTGGCAGGGCACCTCAGAAGTGATGTATGCTTAACAAATATCATGAGAAATGCAATGGAAGAAACCTACTGCATATGACCAATTTTGAACTAACTTCTATACTCCATTGTCATCGTCATCGTTGTTGTCGTCATCATCGAAGCCTTACCCATCTACCTGGCCCAGCTTCTTGAGTTTGAACCTTGAAGCATTTACTTAACCCTATCTAGCTTTCACACGGATCACACCATTGGGAACATACTCCTAGCTTTAGATTTGATAAATGCAACAGATATGATGCATATAGCTCAATTTGGGAAGGCGATAACAAATAAAAAAATAAAAAAAATAAAATCTTAACGAGGCAATACAGTTGACATCATTTACTAAATGGTAAGGTTCTTCCGATACGATCAGTAGGATATTGGAAATTAGGTCGTATACGGAAAGTATCAGAAAGGGGTTAAGTTACTCATAAAATCATTGTGTGACTTAAGACAAGATTTAGTCCATAATCCTATCAAGTCAAATCTTGAGGTAAACTTTTCTTAATGCACGTATTGGAACACATACAAGGATAGCTTGTCATATAATGCAGAAACAATAATGCCATTATATTGGTGGGTCTAAAATTACAGATAACGAAGACCTAGAATATTTAACTTTTCAAGACATTTGATTGGTATTCAGTTGTTAAAAATATTTTTTTTTTACAAAAATCAAAAAATTCGAAAATAAAAAAAGGAAAAAAATTGAAAAACAAGCAATATATGTTGGAATGATCTATGGGAAACCTAGATCTAACAATATGAAGCTATTTTCAAGTTGTTTCATGAGTTTTCCATAAGTAATAATGTTTTTTTTTAAATAACATAAATCCGAAAAATAAAAATAACAATATATAAAAAAAAGAATAAGAAAAGATATACATGCAAGATCAAAAGGAAGCATGGATCTACAATGAAACAAGACAATGATGCCATTATGTTGTGATTCATAGAATCATAGTAGTTAGAGAGTGATAATCTCAAAAGTTGAAAAAAAATCACAAAGAAATGCATACCTAGATGAAGAATCTTGTTTAGATTCCTTAGAATAGTTGGATCTTTTGATTTTGTAGCAAGAATCTTGAAAAAAAGAAGTTGGGACCACTAGAGGGCAGTAAGAGGGTTTTATAGCAGTGAAAGTGGAGAAGAGAAGGAAGAGAGATGTAAAAAAACCCAAAAAGTCGTCTGGGGAGGGTTTTTATAACCCAACGCTTCGTAGCGGCCCGTAGCGCGCAAGCTGCCACGGTTGCGACGGCCGATATTTCGGCCGTAGCATGGCTGTGTCCACCGCTACGGCCGATATATCGGCCACTACGCTTCGTAGCAGCCGCTATTTGCATCCTTGGAGGCCACCAAGTGAGCGTAAAATTATGAGTAATAAACTAATGAAAGAAGTGGGTGTATACACCAATCATGTAATATACATGGGGTGTCCTAAGCTAACCTTAACCAAACCGGACCATATGGTAAAGGGCCAAGGGGAGTATGTACTAACCAACCTAAGGCTAAGGTAAAGCATTACATGTAGGGCCCATGTTGTTTATCACGATGGTTACGCGGGTCCGGGATGCCTTTTGTAATCATTTGGTGCTTCTAAAGTTGTGGGCACCCTAAGAACCAACTACGCCACCCACATAGCCCAATATGGGTCCCTCATGTGTTACCGTACAATCCACAAGGAGATGCTAAGCCTACACACCCCCTTGCCAGAGAGTCAATTCGTATTGATAGGCCAAGTGGGGCTAAGGTCTAGATTTCGAGGGCAACGGGTCCCATTCCCAAGAATCCAAAATTCTGGGAAGTGTGTTCTACAATGCTAGGTCAATAGTTTATTGGTGATGGGCTTTGTTAGTACCGTATACTGTTAAGGGTCATTGTGATGGCATAGATTCCACTAGTTGAAATAATATAAAATAGTGGTCAATCATTTATTAGTGACTGATATTAAGTTATAGTCCTATATGGACACAATTTTCACATTGCACTCATGTCTTAGTAGTGACTGTTATCATTTAACAGTAACCAACATGTAATAGCTACACCTCGTTGACAGTTGTAATGCAATTACTAATGGGTGTTATAAATTATTCTTATAATCAACATGCTTCATGTGTTAGTCTCATATTTGTGACTCATATAAGTCAATGGTCCTATATATATATATTAGTGACTTGTGCATTATTAATGACTCTTGTAATTTAAAAGTCCTAGATTGAAGGTTATAGTAGTGTTATAAAAAGAGAGCATTTGTCCAAAGAATGGTATCCTATTTTATGTCAATCCACTCTTCATTATATATTGCTTATACCTTGATATAACGATGATGAAATGAAATCCAAATTTAAGCAACTACATATCTATCAACTAGTAATAAACTAATGAGTTAGTCAATGAAACTTAACAAGAGAGGAGTATAACTACAATGGCATAAATCAAATATTTCTATCCATCTTGTTTTATGTAACTATCCATCATTAATGCATTTTAAATTCACACCCACCAACCCAAATATCATAAATGCACATGATAGAGAAGGTTAGCACATTTAAAGCATTCAAATCAACCAGATAAACATGCATACACCATTAATAATGTCCATATACTTACCTTTGGCTTAGTTGAGCAAAAACCCCTTTCTTAGAGTCTAGGGTTACCTCAAACCTTGCTCTTCAAAACTCCCTACTTCAAACCAAGCAAAGAACCCACTTCCTACATGCCAAAATGAAAGGGAAAACCCACTAAACCACCAATACATGCTCCTAGTGTTGAAAGAAGCAAACTACATATTAGAGGGAGGGTTTGCTTACCTATTGATGAGAATGACAAAGGAAGAAGATGAAGGAGATGATGGGGAGACTCTTAAGCCTTGGGGGAAGCATTGGAAACTCTTGGAAGCCCTATTTTGGTTAGTGGAGGAATAGGGGGAGAAGGAGTAGAGAGGTTGTAGAGAAGAGAAGGAATGAAATCAAATGGTGAAATGGGGCTTTAAGGTTTAAAAGGGGATTTTCTTTTAGGAATTTTGCACATAAGGCCAAGTTGTTAGGGAGTTTACAAGAAAGTCCTTGGCAAATGGGTATCGGCTCATAATGAGAGTCCGTTGGGCCAGCGGGTCAAGGTGGGTCCAAGTAAGTATGATATGCATGACCCACTACCTAATGCATCACACACCACTAATCCTAATGCTTAGGCCACTAACCCAATTAAGCACCGTAAATCTTAGTGATTAGTGACTAACCCCACTAATAAAGGCATGAGGCCTTACATGGGTTGCCTCAAAAAAAGGCTAACAAAGAAAGGAAAATCAAAGAAAACTAGAGCAGCTGGAAGTCGCCAGACTTGTCCTTGCATAACTTTGTACAAGTTGGAGGTTGGTAGCCCCTTGTGGGATGTTAGGCCTCATTCTTGGCACAATAGAGATATTTAGTGCTATTTGATTTCTGTTGATTCACTCAAGTTTGACATTAGCAAGAGGGTTACAATTTTATGTTAATGTTTGCATAGTTAAAGTTAATGAACAAATCTCTGTCCCTTACCCACAAATTTATTTTCTTCTTCACATATTCATATCTATGTCCTCATAGGCATGTATGTTAAGAAGCACCCAACTAGAGTTCTCTAAAGGATCTGAGTGTTACCTAAAGGATTCCATGTTTAAAATAAAAAAAAAAGGATAAAAAAAAACCGAGTTATAGACATCCACTACAAAGTACAAACTGATATCATCATTAGGCTTTGTGTTTGGTTTCAAATCAGCAAATATTAATGAATCAATTCAACTAAAACAACACTACCACTTTCTGTTTAAACAAAAACCAACAAGATACTGTGGGACAAAAATAATGAGACAAAATATCAACATTACTTCCATATACTAAGTACTCATCTATCAAACACATTGCATGTGGGTTAGGAGAAATGCAACAATCAATAGCTTTGAAGCAACCATTTCAATATATATATAAAAATCAATAGATGATAAGATTTTCTTATTCTTGGAAGTAAAAAGAAGAAATGGTATCATTTCTATTGGACAATTTCTTTTATAAAGCATACTTCAACCAAATGCTTGTTTTAGGAAGAAAAGTACCTTTTATAGCATGATGTTTTCAATAGAGTGCTAATCCTTCTCAAAGTATTAACCTAATGTATCAGAAGTATGAAGAGAGGGAACTGACCTCATGACTTGCATTACATCACTTGTAAGTGGGAATACATTCAATATATTTTTTATATTGCTCATCCTTCGAGAGCAAATCAACTACAATAGACTTGGTGTCTACATCTAGCAAAACATCTCTCTTAGCCATTATATGGAGAATTCCCACTACCTTTTGCATCTCATTAATTTCACAAAAACCATGAAGAATTGCATTGAATGTGAAACGATTGGGTAAGCAACCATTTTCTTCCATTTGAAAAAATAGCTCATTGGCCTCCTCCATCAAACCTTCTTTGCAGAGGGCATTGATCATTATGGTATATGTAATCACATTCGGCACCAAACCATTGTCAAAGATGCCATCAAATAGCTTTTTTTGAATGACGACGTCAAATAACTCATGTGCTTTTCCCATCACCCCTTGTTTGCAAAAAGCATTTAGCAATATATTGATTGTCACGACATTAGGAAATATGTGCCTATCTATCATTTCGTTGTATAATCTCCAGCCTTCTTCCCACCGGTTCAAATTGCATCATCCCTGAATTAAAGAACTATAAGTGACTACATCTGGTGAAACACTGTTGTTACCAACCATTTCTGAAAAGAGGCCTAGGCCTCATCGAAAAACCCTTGTTTGGAAAGGCCATCAATGTGTTAGTTTTATGTACTCAATCCAGTAGATGATATAATAAATTGATTAATTTCTTTATTTATCGGTATATTCATGCTTTCCTTTCATGAGATGAATGGTGATTTATTATATACTTGCACATAACCAATACGAATGACATGATGGTTTATGAGATGAACCGGAGTCCATAAGTATATTAGATGTAACACGTGTATGGATGAGATCCACATACGGGAGACATGTGTGACAAATCTTATACTTAAATATCTTCACAACCAGTGATGAGACTGGACATCTCATACTGACAAGGCTGCAGCACTTTGATCACTATGAGATAGTGTGATTTGTCTCGATTATCAGAATGTAAGATTCTGGATCATAGTGCTGGTACATTGGATGTATTGAAGGACTATGAGAAGCACCTTATATACACTGTCTTTACTTTAAGGTATGCTCTCATAATTCCCTAGCAATAGGCTCTCAATCTTGAGACATTAATGAACTCAAGTTTCTATCTATTCATTTGCTTTGAGTCACCAATGAGTGAGGCCAACTGTAGGTCGACACCTCATGATTTAGGTACGTTGTAGTAGAGCTGTGGGAACATTCAATAATCAAGATGGAATCTATTTCTAATATCCCCTTGTGCCAATTAATGGATTTATCATTGGTAAGTGTTCACCCATTCCGATTAAGAGTTAATTGGAAAGGTACCTATGATCATTATAATTAATTGGGGCTCAAGGATAATAAGATATGGATCTAGTTTGGAAGACAGGTCCAATTGATCCATGGATATTGATAGAGGGGCCTACTTGTGGTAATGTGGAAGTTTAGGATCTTCTATGTAATATTCTTAAGACCGGAGTTCAATTGCATTTATATAGTGGAGTTATTTGCAATTAACTGTGGGCCCGGATTACACATGAGATGTGGAGTCGCGTGTCCCAGTTGGAGCCAGCTTTCTAAGGAATCCCTAGTGGTCCCCATGCTAGCACAATTATTAGAAAGTATCTAATTCTAGTTGAACTCTAAAAGGAAAGTTACTATTTCTATTTGAAGTGAGACTTCTAATAATGTTAATAGTAAACTTACTAATTTTGGTAGAAGTAAGACTTCTATTTTAATTAGAAAGGAATTAGAAAGTTACTAATCATATTTGAAGTGAGACTTCTAATTATGATATGGTAAGTTGCTAATTAATTAATGGAAGTAAGACTTCTATTTTAATTAAGAAGAGATAGTTACTAATTATTTGGAAGTAAGACTTCTAATGGAAATTAGTAAGTGGGCTTGCAAAAGCTATAAATAGAGGAGAGGAGGCCTGGATGTCAATACATCTATCCTAGCATTGGGATTCACGCCCAAGGCCCCTAGTGCAAGAGTTGCACATGGTTTTTCTCTCTTCCCTCTTCTAGTTCTCTTTCTAGTTCCTCCCTAGAGTTCCTAGTAGTTTTTTCTTGGAGATCCCACCATCTTCTTGAGAAAAAGTAGAATCTGATATGGGTCATAGCGTGGAAGATCAAGAGGTCTTGGAGATTCCTATTTGATTAGTGAAAGCGTTTCATCATCAAAGAAAGATGCAACTTCTCCATTAGAGCACAACTGAGCTCCA
The DNA here is from genome assembly GCA_012931725.1 of Litsea cubeba. NCBI lineage: Eukaryota > Viridiplantae > Streptophyta > Magnoliopsida > Laurales > Lauraceae > Litsea > Litsea cubeba. The sequence goes on from CM022946.1 coordinate 120,102,705, forward strand.
AAGGTATAATCCACTTCCTTGCATGTTGTAGATTATTATGGATGCTTTTAGTTGTTGTTTCTATCTTCTAGATAGATTGTATTTACTGATCATGATGGCTGAGATTGAGGACACGGATCTTGGATTGGGTTTTATGGCCTTCTGGATAGTTGATCCCTACATCAAGTGGGTCAAAAGTTTTTGAAACATATCCTAGAGGCCCACCCTATTTCCAACACAATGATAGTGTTGTAGGTACAAGTACCAGGCCTACATATTTCCCTCTCCATCTTTCTAAACAAATGGAGAGCAGAACTCCCATTTTCAGTCTTGCAAAGCCCATTGAAGAGGGCATTGTATGTAACTATGTTAGGCCCATACCCCTTCTCCACCATTTCCGAAAAGAGGTCCATGGCCTCTTTGACCAACCCCTCTTTGCAAAGCCCATGTATGATGGTGCTATATACAATAGTGTTGGGTCTACATCTTCCCCTCTCCATCGCCCTCAACATCTCAGGAGTAGCATCCACATTCCCACTCTTGCAGACCCCATCTATGACATACCGTAAGTAACCACATTGGCGGGGCATCCCATCTCCACCATCTTCGTCAACAATTCAATGGCCACATCAATTTCACCCACCTTACAAAGGCCCCCAATTAAAGTAGTCCAAGTTACTGCATTGGGTTCGAAACCTCGTTTAAGGCCATTGACGCCATTTTTGGGGGAGATGACACGAGGGAAAAATGAAAACCCTTCTGCTGTTTTTTGATTTAATCCCATTGCCACACATGAAGAAGAAATGACTGAACCCGCTCCAGATTTGAGCGGGTCGGATAGGTCACTCATTTGGCCCATAACTATCATGGCCCATAAATGGGCCTGACTTTGTGCTCCCACCCATATATTGGCCAACGTGGAAATGTAATCTGAGCTTGGGTGGGCCTTAGGTATCTAAATTGGGACCAAATATCCAAGATGTACAAGCAAGTCATGTTGGATTAAGATTAGGGGATACACTCTTTATTGAGAAGGCATTTATTTTAAGCATATCAAAATTTTAATAGGTGAGCCACACAGTGGAGTTCCTAACTTTTCTAAGTCCTAGGGAGAGCCCACATGAGTATCCAACCACTTTTCATAACTAAAGTTGTTCCGAGTAGAGAATGAGGGTGTATTTGGCATCGTGCCATTCAGCTGTTCCCGTGTTCCTACAAGATGAGGCTACGAAAAACATGTTTGGTTAGTTTAAATTATTGTTCCCAATTTTGGTCTCACGAGAAGGAATCCTAAGATCTTAACCCGCTGGCATAAGAAAGTTGGAAATTTTTTTTTTTTTTTAAGAAACAACTTTCTGGCAAAGTTGGTCCCTACTTATCTCTTACCTTTTAAATAGGTCATTTAAAAAGATTTCAAATCCTCTCACTTATCCTAATGGTAGGCCCCATGCTCACAATCCCAAAGAATGTGGCCCCACTTTGTAATTCTTAAAGGTGGGTCACATGATCACAATCACAAAAGGTGGACCCATATTATAATTCTTATAATGGTGGGACCACATTATAAGGCCCCATGATCTAACTTCTAAAGGTGGGTACCACTTGTAATTTCTAAATGTGGGTCATGTATTTACAATCAATCAAAAGATGGCCCCACATTATAAATTCTATAAAGGTGGGCCCACATTGTAAATCCGATGAACGTGTCCCCATATTCCCATTTCTAAATGTGGGCACCACATTGTAATTTCTGAAGGTGGGTCATGTGTCCACAATCACAAAAAATGTGTCTTCACTTTGTAATTCTTAAATGTGGGTCACAAGATCATGATCACAAAAGGTGGACCCATATTGTAAATCTTATGAATGTGGGCCTATATTCTAATTTCTAAAGGTGTGTACGATGTTGTAATTTCTAAAAATGGGTCCCATATTTACATTCACAAAAAGGTGGTCCCACATTATAATTCCTATAAAGTGAGCCCATATCGTAAATCCTATAAATATGTGACATGTGTTCTAATTTTTAAAGGTGGTACCAAGTTATAATTTTATGGGTGGGTCCTATATACGACAATAATAGAGTCCTTCAAATAATAAAACGTAGGTCCCACATTATAAATCCTATGATTCTCTTGCTTCTGTTCTTTGGAGCAAAACTTTTATAATGTTACCAAACAAGTTCTGGACAAAATATTCTCAACAGAATAATTTAATATAATATTGCCAAACAAGATCTGAAGAGTATAGTCTTGGCACAACCCGATCTCAGCACAACCTGACCTGAGTGCAAAACTAGGAACAACATGAGAACGATGCCAAACAGGCCCAGGCATTCTCCTATTTCTCCCTCTCCGATGTATACTCTCTCCCTCATCCTCTTTGTAATTAATCCAAGCAATTCACAATGGGCTTCACATCTTTAATTAATTTTTAAGCCCACGCATGTCAACATCATGCATGAGTGAGAAATTCTGGTGGGTGCTCTTCTAGGACCTTTGTAGCAATGTCCCCTGAGAAATTAACTATGGTGGTTTGCCAACACACACAGGGTTGAGAGGTTTTGGCACTTTCACACACATGCCCGTGGATTGATCCTAGGTCTTCTAGTTTAAAAGTATTGCTTCTCACAAGTAGCCCATCTTAGCAAAAAAGAAAAAGAAAAACAAAATTGATAATTGCCCACCACAGTATTAAATCAAAATCACTATAGTGAAAAGCTATTAAAATTTGCCTAAGGGCCCAATTACCTTTGCTATTCTTTCCGTTACCTTGGTTCTATAATTAGTAAAGATGGAGAGATTGATGAAAATGTTGAACATAAGATAAAAGCACGATGGTTGATATCGAGACTTGCTTCTAGAGTACTATGTTTTGAAATAACCTTTGAAATCACATGTAATATGATTCATATATTTGGTTGAATATTTGGGTGTTGTTTTCCATTACAAGAAAATCACTTTCAATCTATCTTATGTTTGGATCCAACACAACAACACTTCACATGTATTAGATTTTGGGATTTCTCACAACTTGTTTAGCATTCATAATCATATCTTTTTCAAGTTGTTTTAAAACTACATGTGATTTGTACATTTTACTTCAATCAAATCTCTTTTTGTGATTTATACTTTTAAATGCTTTAAGTATACATTCATGAGCTACATCTTTAAAGTTGATTGAAGATCTCGTGCATCACATGTTTTGGTTTTGAAACTTCACAACTTGCTTAGACTATATAGGTATATCTTTTATAAGTTGTTTTTAACATGTGATTAGAATCCCAACCTCAATCAAATACTTTGTTTTATTTAAATTTTTAAAAGCCCGTGGCATACATTTTGGAGCTTTCATTTTATATTTGATTGAGGACATCATGCATGCACATTGAGCTTCATATTTGGATTGATAGAGTGTAAGTGTGTCTTGTATTATCACTTTTATATCCGCCTATTTAGAAGCATTGTATTGTGCTCAATTTGTAATATCTTCAAGTGTATTGTAGATACATCTAGAGATAAAATCTTAGGGTTGTAAATTTTATTGCATAGCCTAGAAAAGCATCTTGTAAAGGTTATTGCTAAGCCTATTGAAAAGAATATTATAAAGGTTGTTGCTTAGCTCTGTAAAGCATAGTGTAAAGGTTATTAATAGTGTAGCCTATTGAAAAGCATAAATTGAGACAATGGAAAATCCGGTGGGGTGTAGGAACACAAGTCGGTAGTGGATGTAGGCATTGAGGCAGAACCAATATATATCATTGTGTTATGGTGGATGCTTTGTGGCGAATTTATCGTGTTAGCTTCCGCACTCTACTTTCTTATCATCAATTATGCCTAATTATTTTAAAGAATTTAAGATTTGACATAATTGGCATAAAATGAAGCTCACCCTATTCAAACCCCCCTCTAGGGTTCGTATCCCGAACTTTCAAATATTAATTCTGAATTATCCAAGCAAACAAGGTGCTCGGAAACATGTTCGAGTTATCATCCATTTTTAGAGCCCTTAATTGGTTATGTTGTAAGTCTGCTTCGAACCATAAAACTTTGTTATGTGATCTTCTTTATATTCTTAATGGAAAATATGCCATGTCCATGTGTAACACCACGACCCCGTCTAAGCCCATGTTTGGCAGGTCTAATTTTCGCCTATATTTGTCAAAATCTTTAAATTTGAAAGAGAATTTGAAAATAAAGGCATTTGGCAGCATCATAATGCCTCTAGATGCTGTAGAGAATAAAGGTAATGTCTCTCTTTCCCACAGCTCAACTTTGGGTGCATGTGGAATTAAGAAGGAAAAAAGAAGAGGTGGGTGAACAGTGATTATACCCATTCACGCCCCAGCCCGTTTTTTTGTTTTTCATCAAAATAGAAGAGTTTCAATCATGATCCAAACCGTTAAAGATGTTCACAAGATCAAACATGGCTACGAGACCAAATTTTAGCCATTGGATCATCACCAATCTCAAGATATGTGCAAAAAGCTGTGAACCATTGGATACAATTTGCTATGATCGTGGGCCCCAAAGGCGTGATCAAAACCGTTAGATCTCTTTGGAAGGCTAAAAATGACTATATGGTCAATCTTTAAGACTTAATACCTCATGGATCTCGAGATATTTGCAAAACAAAAACACCCATTCATGTATTATTCTCAATATTATATTTGTCCATGAGCAATAACATTTTTTAATTTTTTTATTATTTATGTGCGTGTGTTAAACAAGATCCAAACCATTAAAAATGTTCACAAGATCAAACATGATCAAGAGACCAAATTTAACCCGTTGGGTCATCACCAATCTCTAGATATGAGCAAAAAATGTGAGCCATTGGATGTAATTTTGTGAATTATGTGGGTCTCAAACACAAGATCCAAACCGCTAGATCTCTTTGGAAGGCTGAGCACGGCTATGGGGTAAGTTTTCATGGCCTAATACCTTACGGATCTCAAAAAACATGTGAAAAACTCTCAACCATTGATATTAAAAAGTCTATTTAACATAGATCCTTACATTACCAAACACCTCTTTTGATTCTAGCATCTTTTTTCTATGGCTCTTTTTTTTTGTCCGTATATTTTGAAAGGTCTTTAAGAAAAAGATAAGTGATCCCAAACAAGGTCTAAGTATGATTAATGCCTAATTAATCTGGATTAGGTGTCTAATATTTGTTTTGGAGGGGTTTGTGATGGATTAGGTATATTAGTGTTGTTTTGACCATGTCAGGTTGATTTATGACCTTTTGAATATTTTAAGGTCGCACGAGTGGTTTCAATTTCGACAAGTTTTTATGTGCATTGCGTAGAGCATATTGGGGACATCATATGTCAGGATTGGACCCCGACCATTCGAGCCCAACTTCACCCATTTCCAGGACCAAAATCAATACAAAAGCTCTTTTTTCTAGATTTCTAACATTAAATGGGCTTTGCATGCAATGGAACCAAAAGTTCCATTTTATAAACCCAACCCACCATTCCCTCATTCCGTCTCTCCATTTCACCAGCAGAGAGAAGTTCTTCTTCTCCTTCACTTATTCTTCTTCTTATCTTGGGGTTTTTTCTGTACGGTCACTAAAAGTCATCCATAACCCCCCCTTGTTACCAAACTGCACAATTTTACCTGCACGTTCTCCGTACTATCCGTACGTTCGTAGAGGCAAAATGTCACTTTTTTTTGTGATATCACAACACATTCTGCAATATCACAGTTTAAGTATTGTGATATCGCAACTCGAAAAACCCTTTTCATCCTTTTATCCCTCCATGCTTCGACTTTCTTCATTCTCACCTGGTGTAACTCTCTCCCCCAGCCGGTTTCACTCTCCTCTCTCTCCAACCTATTTGCTAATAAGCGAGGCTCCCCGCGTCCGTTCGACGTTGACGAAGCAGCGTGGTCTCCATTGCCTCCATCGACGAAGGATTCTGACCTCCATTGCTGCACAATCTTGGCGGACCCAAGTTTGGTGTTGTTGCAGTTGCCCCTGGTAGAACCTGACAGTCCTTTTTCCCTCTCTTTTGTAGCGAGATTCCGGTCTTCTCCTCCCTTTACCTCTTTCTCTCTCTATTTATCTCTCTTTGTGGGTTTAGAAAACCCTAAATGCTCTTGAACTCTCTCTGACAAAAACCAATAAAGAAGAAGAAGAGCTATAGAACATCAGAGTGCTGCATCTCTACTTTCAGTGAATTAAAGATGAAGCCATGTGAACATTGAATGAGGTTTGATGTTTGCAGAATTAACAGAGTTTGTTTGGGTCTAATACATTAAATAAAAATGCATTTGCTTGCTGCTACATAACAGAATGAAATTATAAACAGAAATGCATTCATTGACTTTTAACATAACACTTTCTGTGATATCATAATACTTAAATTGTGATATCGCATAATGTGTTGTGATATTGCAAAAAAAAAGTGACATTTTTGCCTCCGCGAACGTACGGACAGTAAGGAGAACGTGCAGTTAAAATTGTATAGTTTGGTAACAAGGGGGGTTATTGATGACTTTTAGTGATCGTACGGAAAAAATCCCTCTTATCTTTCCAAACACAAGTGAGAGGAGGATTGCATGTGAGATTTGAGGGCCTCATCTTCTTCCTCAAGCCTTTCTTCATCCTTTATAAGAACCCATCTTCCCAAATCTTCTCCATCAATAAGGTTTCTCTCAACCACCTTTCGTTGCTTCCAAACAAGCTAGGGAGGACTGTGCATGTTGGATTTGAGGGGTTAGGAAGCTTGATCCATATCAAAGAGCATCATCTTCTTCATCCATAAGCTTTTTTCACGACCGTTCTCCCCTACCAAATTCCTTTGTAAGCTATGCCTCCCTACACATTCATTTTGTTTTGATTTATTAATTGGAAGCTTAAAGTGTTGCATGCAAACTCTCTTGAGCTTATTCATTCTCATCTCCATTGTAGGGAATTGCATGAGTTAGCACATTTGGGGATTTTTTTAAAATTGAGTTAAAGCGGAGATTTGAATTGGGAAGCACCAAATTAAGGCAAGTGATGAGCAGTTTGGATATATGTATGTGATTGATTCATTGATTGATTAGTATGATTCCTTTGAATATCAAATTCAGCCTCTTTTCATTGAAAATGGGTTTTTTTTAGAATGGGTTATTGAAGAATGAATAATTATATGAGAATGAATGGATGGAATTTATGAGAGCTTTGGGGGCTCAAATTGTATAAAAGATGACCTTTAAATGTCATGGGAAGAAGTAGGAAGAGTTGGAATAAAATGAAATTGAAAGACAATGCAGACAGAGCCATCACAGGTTCTGCACACAGGGAGTTTGGTCAACTGACATGCAGTTCAGTTCAAATAACAGAAGGCAGAAAAAACATAGAAAATGGAGTTCGGTTAACCGACACCCACCGAACCTAACTGAATTACTTCGGTCAGAAGAACTGGCTTGCAGGCTGACTTTGGTTCGATGTCGGCGAACCGAAATAACCACTTTCAGTTAACCGACAGGTAACTAAACCCTATCGGGTTCCTTTTAATCATAAATGAGGTCTTATTTACTTATACTTATGTGTATAAATTATCATAGTCAGCCCTAAGGATGACCAAGATGTATACATCAAATCAATATATTCTTAGGGTGTGAAAAGACTGACCTTGTAGGTCCATAGCCGATTAACGTAGTCCGATGGAATTTATATCACATGAGAAATCTTGGGTTGAGATCATCTCATGTTCTTATCTGTTTCGTCTAGCACTTCACCATGGGTGTTGGTTTAGGAATTTCGTTGTACCTCGCATACACACAAAGTGACACCAAAGAAATGTAGCACGTGCATCAAATTACCTAAAACTATATCGAAACAGACGGTTAGAGACAATGGGTAATTAGATATTTAGGGTTGGCCAGTAAATCACCTTGATTCTATTAATTGATTTGCATTTGCATATTGGGATCGACTTATTTATTGCCCTCATCTATTCAAATAAATGTTATGTGCTTTATTCGTATTATTTCTCAAAATGTTATTACAATTGTCTTACAAATGTTATCGTACATTGATGTGATATTCGAAGGAGTAAGCATATGATTCGATTCGATGGGAAATGATTCAAAATTATAGAATGAAAATAAATGGATTCGATTATTAATGATTTGAATAGAAAAGTCTTACTCCAATTTCATTATTATTCGATTCGAACGGTTCGACACTACTTAGCTTCGACCGTACGATACCCAACGGGGTTAAAGTTTGGTTTAGTTATTCGAGGCACTGCCGTAGGTTGTCTGGAGCACCAAAAATCTAGAATTGGGTAGCCATGAGAACCTTTGGCCAGGTCACTAGTGACATCCAAACAGGATTCGCTCTCTATAGGAGAGGATGAGCATAATGTAGTAGCCAATTAGAAAAGTAAGTATTCGACAAATGATTCGAAAAACATGATTTATTCATTAAGCACAATGTGCCTAACGGACTAATGTTTGATCTCTTTAATTTATTCATTTTTATATTCGAATTAGAACAGCATGTGTTAAATCTCAATTGCTCATACATTGTTAAATTGTCGCATTCATGGTGCTATACTTGGTGTCACAAGAATCCAGGAAATTAAGGAGGAAAACTACTAGTCCCTCCATGATTAGAGTGAAGGGAATTTAAGGTTGTTGGCTAGCTTTGACTGTCAGAGAACTTACAAGAGTTGTAACATTGGGTTTGAGATTAGATCCTGCATCTTGCACTAATTTATAGTTATACATATGATTAGTTATGATTTGCAATTGTATTAGGATCATGTTCCATTGAGGTAAAATATCTAGTATTTTCTTCATTAGAGTGCTTTTGTAGAACTCCTAGATTTTAAATGGGAAACGTCAATATAATCAGTTGCCCCTTTTTCTACTTGATGAAAGAACACCTAGATTTGCAATGGGAAACATCAAATTTTTTTCAAAAGGTAAAAAAAAAAAATCATTGAAATGGGAAAAAAGGCCATGTAATATAGGAGAGGTTTATTTAACAAGATAACAACATCCTGAGACTGACACAAAAATACTGAGATTTACAAGCCCTACTCACAACCTCAAATCCTACAATCATCACCTGGAAACAAAATGGCCAATCCGCCAAAATTGAATCTGATATGACTGCTGAGTGATTTGGATCAGTTATACGTCAGTACTGGGAGTGATATTTTCAACCATGATTATAGGCTTTATGTCACTTTTGTAATTGATTAAGCCTTCTCACTTACATATTTTGTGGATTTATAGGATATAGAGGATTTTACTGGAAAAATCCTGAAATATAGCCATTTATCCCAAAAGGTCCTCATAAATTTTGTAGTACTAATGAGGTCCTTCTGCCAATTTTTTATATTTTTTTGTACTTTTTATGAGCGACGATAGCGTCACCATGGGCGACGCATGGGTGACGCTAGCGTCGCTCGTTACACCCATATTAACCTGCATCTCCCTGCGCACCCATCTGCTACACCACAGCCACACCAACACCTCCTTCTTTCTTTCTTTCTTTCTTTTCTCCCTTTCTTTCTCTCCCACACTGCACCACTCTGCCCTTCCCCACCTTTTTTTTCCCTTCTTTTCTTTCCCTTCTTTCTCTTCTTCCTCCTCCTCTTTCTCTTCCTCCCCACCTGCACTCACCCTGCACCCCCGCCACCACCTGCACACACCCACCTGCTGTAACACCCTCACGGCCTCCCATGCACATCCACAGCCTCCTCCTTTTCTTTATTTCTTTTCCCCTTATCTTTTTTCCTTCTCTCCTTCTTCTCCTCCCCTGCACCCATGCCTGTGCATGTCCCTCTCCCTCTCTTTTTTGTAGTAATCCTTGTAAATTCTTGTCTCATATATATGTATTTGATTTGTATTTTCTTTTTCATCATGTACTTCCCACAAAATTCAGACTAAAGACTGACATCTCCTAACAAATTATTTCACGACCCTTTTACGGAGTCCATAGGAGACGATCCATGAAAGGAGCTATACAAGTGTCACCAATGTAGGATGCAAGCAGAAATGGATGAAGGGACGTGGAGGGAGGAGAAGAAGGAGAGAAGGAAAAAAGAGAAGGGGAAAGAAATAAAGGACGTGGTGCAGCAGGTAGAGGTCGTGGCGGGGGTGCAGGGTGAGTGCAGGTGGGGAGGAAGAGAAAGAGGAGAGAAAGAGAGGAAAAGAAAAGAAGGGAAGAAGGTGGGAAAGGGCAGAGTGGTGTAGTGTGTGCAGTGAGGGAGAGAAAGAGAGGGAGAGAAGAAAGAAAGAAAGAAGGAGGTGTTGGTGGGGCTGTGGTGTAGCAGATGGGTGTGCAGGGAGATGCAGGGAAATGTGGGTGTGACGAGCGACGCTAGCGTCGCCCATGGGGACGCTATCGTCGCTCAGAAAAATTATAAAAAATTATAAAAAATTGGCGAGTGGACATCATTAGTACAACAAAATTTGCGAGGACCTTTCGGGATAAATGTCTATATTTTGGGATTTTTTCAGATATTTTTGGACAACTTATGTCTTCAAAGTATAAAGGGAAATTCACTTCAAATTTCTATTTTTTTTTAATTTTGTACTTTTCATAAGAGACTTCTTTTTGTATCTTTTAAAAGCGACCACTAACTTTGAATTCACATTACAAATGAAGTACCAAACTATACAATCTGCTTTTTACCCATGTGGTATTTCAAAGTATTTTGGCTGTTGGCGTTGGATATGGATGTGAGAGCCCCTATCCTTACTCTCATAGTACTGTGAGAGTAACTTTCGTAGGAGCATCTTCCACATATATATTTATAAAAAGAGGGGCTCTCCAAAGCTGTAGCTTATATTATCCTAAGCTGAAACAGTATTGGTCCCATAAATCAGAGTCGATTATCTCTGTTTTTAGCCTGATAGAAATGGAAAATGTAGTTTTTATTGGATTTATTTTGATTTTGGATAGGATGATTTGAAGCAGTTTACAACGGAGAGGATTTTTGTCATGCCCCTGGACCGAGGACCCATTAAACGAGACCTTAATCCGGGGTCGTGGCGCGACGGGCCGGAAAATTCCGCCCGCACACGCTAGTTTCCCATAGGTTTCTACGGTAAGGATCCCTGAAATCCGATCCAACAGTGATTAATAAGAATCACATTCATACGAATAAATTACGCGGAAGCATTGTAGCAAACATAAAAGTCCATATCATATGAGTATAATGAGAACGCACAAGACTAGCATCAAAACGAGAAACATTCTATAGATAGGCCCCAAAGTTAGTTTCAAGTGTAATACAAAAGTTAATTAATCCATAATTACAATTTTTCCCAAAAAGAATAAGCCAACAATGGCTACAACAAAATCCCAAAAAGAATAGTATCTATTCCAAAATGTGATCGAAGCTCCAAAAACAACCCGACGTCTAAACGACATCATCGGGCTGCCACTTGCCTTCCACAAGAACTATAGGTTCCGCCTCGAAGTGCGCCTCAACAGTGAGGGGCTCGACATCTGGCACCAAGCAAAAAGGGTCAGACACGACGGTCTGGCAAGCAAATATAACAAATAATAGGATGATAGAAAAAGTAAAACATTAAATACAAGAGAGACACGATTAAAATCCTGAACAACAGAAATGATAAGATAAAAGATCAACATCTTAAATATTAATGAATTCCAAGACCATAATAAGTTGAAATAGACAAGAACTATAAAATAAAACATCAAACGTATATAGCATTGGCAGACCACGCATAGCTAAATTCTCCTGTTACCGAAGTGACGGGAGCAGACAGAACCGTAGCCACTACTCGTGGGATCGGAACGAACATAGTTATTAACAAACAGAACTGTAGCCACTACACGTGGGACCGGATATAAACCGTTGCCATGGTCGGTATAGCAGAATCGAAATTGCAGTTGGCAAATAATTTAAAGATTCCAAGCCGGATGATCAGTCCGACGAGGTAACCTAAGCTTAGTGGTGCCATTAGTGTAAAAGTTTGAAACCTCGAAGTAATGCAAATTCGTTCATAAAAATACATTTCCAAAATCGATAAGAAAACTACTCCGAACAAATACATATCTCACATATCGGTGAATCCGAGCAAAATAAGATGAGTAGTCTTATCAATGTCTACTAATGTGGTGAACCACCTTAAAGCATTTAAATAGGTTTATAAATGGATTCGGACAAAACCTTTTAACATGGAATGAATTTAGTGTATGATGATTCATCAGTTTAATGCGGGTCGTCTTGATGTACATTTGACCCCCTATCGTCATTAATAAATAGTAATTTGGTGCCACAGAAGATCCTTGACAATAAAAAAAAAGGGATGAAGTGTACATTGAGACTTGAAAGATTCCCCAAATGGTTTTATTCATAGTTCAAATAAATTTACATAATGGTTCTATGATTAAAAAAAAAAAGGCTGAATGGGCTACAATTATAGAAAAGGGATTGGGCTGAATTGGACTTGTATATGGGCTTGAAGTGAGCCTGGAGAACGGTCCAACAATCCTCTTTTTTTGCCATTCTTCTCATTTCAGTCCGATCGATCGGACTCATTGGCCGATCAATCGGACCTGGAATGCTCCCAGTTATTTACAGTCCGATCGATCGGACCTGGAATGCTCTCAGTTAATTACAGTCCGATCGATCGGACAGCGGCGAGTCTTAGCTTATTTGGTTGGATCTCTCCTTTGTCCAATCCCTATCCATTTTCTTTCTTTCCCCTTCTTCCATACACATCTCCACAATCACTTGGGCCCTTTCTTGACCTCCTCAACTCATCAAATCATCATCCATTTGATCATTCCAATCAATCATACAAACACTTTAAAATCAAAGTTTTCTCCATTCTTTGAACAACAAGACTTTGACATAAAGAAGACAAAATTCCAAGATGGTCAAATTAAAACAAACCTCCCATTCATTGTAAAACAATATCATAAGTAGAATCAAACATATACATTACTCCATTTAACTAAAGCAAATCCATGAATCATAAAAGATTAGAGCATAGGAAGAAATGCCATGAAAAGGAACTTATAAAGCAAAACCATCATATTAGTTGTAGAATCCACTTGCCTCAAGCCAAGATGAGAGAAATATCACTCCTCAAACAATCCTCTAGGATCCCAAGCTCCAAATCTATAAAAACCCCCAAAATTCCCAAAGAAGAACCCTAAAAATCAACATTTGCAAATCTCAAGGGAAAACTCTTGCATGTGTGATGAAAACACTCTAAATGAAGAGAAAAACAAAGATTTCAAGTTTGGAAAGCCATTGCTAACCTTGAAGAACTCAAACAATGAAGAGAAGCTTGAAAGGAAGCCTTGCCCTAGCTTAAATCCTTTGAAAAACACATCTTTGGAAAGCTTGAATGATAAGGATGAACCCTAGGAGATCAATCCTCCATGAAATCTCCAAGAGATAGGTGTTCTAGAGGAGAGAGAAAGTTGCTGGAAGAGGGAAAAACCCTTGGCTCCAAACCGTTGCAGGAAAAGAGAAATGAAGGAAGAAGAGAACTCATCTCTCTCATAAGATGGGTTTGTGGGTCCCAATCTTCACAAGGCTAAAAATGGCATTTGCGGGCCCCGAATGAAAACGATGAAGAAGACAAAAACGATCAACGAAATATCTATTTTCCAAAAAGTATATTTTTGTCTATTTCTGAAATTTTTTAAATTTGGGTACAGATTTTGTGTGAAAGGTCAGTTTTGCCCCTTTTTCTCGAAAAACGCGATTTCTGATCATTAAATCCAAATGGTCAAAACATGAAAGTTGATAATCTAAATGGAATTAGTCAAAATGCACGAAATTGGGATTTTACAAAAATCAAAGTTAAACCCCCCAAAGGTTCACACACAACACACGGGCGGCCGGGCCCGCATCAAGCCTAAGTCAACGACTCTAAAAAAAAAATTCCAAAGCTATTCAAATATTCTAATCTAGCTTAAGAAAATAAGCTAATCGTCCACTAACCCCACTTATCAACTAATCACTATTAAAATATAATTAAATATTCCAAACCTGGGTCGGGGTCTGACGTCCTCCACCCCTAAAAATCACATTTGGTCCTCCAAATGATCACTAACCTCTGGAAATAGTTGAGGGTATTTCTTCTGGACCTGTTCACGAAGTTCCCAAGTGGCCTCTTCTGGTCCATGATTCTCCCAACGAATCTTTACCCACTGAATTGTTCTGTTTCTCAGTTCTTGCTCTTTAGTGTCAATAATCTCTGCTGGTTTCTCAATGTTGGTGGCATCTTCTCGAACATCCAACGGTTCGTGATGTAGCACGTGTGAAGGGTCCGAGACATACTTCCTTAGCATTGACACGTGAAACACATTGTGTACACCTGAAAGTTCTGGAGGTAAAGCTAATCTATATGCTACTTCCCCAATACGACTCAAGATCTCATACGGTCCAATGAATCTCCTAGAAAATTTGCCTTTCTGCCCAAATCTCAGCGTTCCTCTGACAGGAGATACTTTCAAAAATACTTTGTCTCCAACTTGGAATTGTAGATCCTTCCTTCGAACATCAGCATAGCTTTTCTGTCAGCTTCTCAAAATCTTCAATCGTTCATGAATAATTCTGACTTTATCACTTGTCTCTTCAACCAAAGAAGGACCATGAAAACTGCGTTCTCCGACTTCTTCCCAACACACTGGGGTCCTACACTTCCTGCCATACAACGCTTCGAAAGGGGCCATCCCTATGCTTGAATGGTAACTGTTGTTGTAAGCAAATCCACAGAGAGGTAAATTTTCATCCAATTGATTCTTGAATACAAGTACACAAGCTCTAAGCATGTCTTCAAGGGTCTGAATAGTTCTCTCCGATTGACCATCAGTTTGCGGGTGATATGCCGTGCTGAATTGAAGCTTCATTCCCATCGATTTGTGTAAGGTCTTCCAAAATCTCGAAACAAATCTGCTGTCTCGATCTGAAGTAATGGAGATTGGCTGACCATGACGACTAACGATCTTCTTCACGAAGGCTTGTGCTAAAGCCAACATGTGCATTTTCTTCCCGGTCTTCAAAGGAATAAAGTGTGCCGACTTTGTTAACCGATCTACTATGATCCAAATAGCATTGGTCCCTCTGCTTGTAGTCGGTAGACCCGAGACGAAATCCATAGTCAGGTGTTCCCATTTCCACTCTGGGATTTCTAGTGGCTGCAAAAGACCAGGTGGTTTCTGATGTTCTGCCTTCACCAATTGACAAGTCATGCATCTGGATACGAAAGATGCTATCTCTCTCTCTTCATATTGTTCCACCAAAAACGACTCTTCAAATTTTGGTACATCTTCGTACTCCCCGGGTGTATAGAATACCTCGTATTATGAGCTTCTACCATAATGCCATTCTTCAAATTGTCTATCTTTGGAACACAAAGTCTGCCACGGAAGTTTAAAACTCCATCCATGACTTGGAAATCTGGGCGTTCTGAGATGTGCTCCATAATTTTTGCCAAGTCTGGATCTTGCATCTGACTGTCCTTGATTTTCTGAATGAAGACGGGCTCAGACACTGTCATATTTGCCAACATAACTCCTTCCCTCAAGGGTTGCAAATCTACTCTCAACTCTTCGAATTGCTGAAAATTATAAAACCCTTGCAAACTGGCCAAACAAACTGATTTCTTACTCAGGGCATCTGCCACTACGTTGACCTTCCCCGGATGATAGATGATTGGGAAATCATAGTCTTTGATGTACTCCATCCATCTTCTTTGCCTCATGTTTAATTCTTTCTGGGAGAACAAGTATTGGAGACTATGGTGATCGGAATGAACTTCAAATTTTTCTCCGTACAAATAGTGTCTCCATGTCTTCAACGCGAACACTATCGCTGCCAACTCCAAATCGTGTGTCGCATATTTCTTCTTGTGTTCCTTCAATTGCCTCGAGCCATACGCTATAACGTTCCCATTTTGTATCAAAACACATCCAAGCCTATACCTGAAGCATCAGTATAAATAACAAAACCGTCACTCCCCGAGGGTAGGGTGAGGACAGGTGCTGAAGTTAACCTCTTCTTCAATTCCTCAAAACTAGCTTCACATTTCTCGGACCATATGAACGGCACATTCTTTCGGGTCAACTTGGTCAAAGGTGCTGCAATGGATGAAAATCCTTATACAAATATTCTATAGTATCCCGCTAAACCCAGAAAACTCCTAATCTCAGTCACATTCTTTGGCTTCTCCCAATTGATGACTGCTTCTATCTTTGCTGGATCAACTGCTAGTCCTTCCCTAGAGATGATGTGACCAAGAAAAGTGACCTGCTCTAGCTAAAACTCACACTTCCCAAGCTTCGCATACAACTGGTTATCTCTCAACAACTACAATGAAGTCCTCAAATGCTGCTCATGGTCTTCTCTTGACTTGGAATACACTAGAATGTCATCAATAAAGACGACTGTGAACTAATCTAGATATGGTGCAACGATCTTGTTTATAAGGGCCATAAATACCGCTGGTGCATTCGTCAGTCCAAAGGGCATCACCAAAAAATCATAGTGCCCGTATCTAGTCCGGAAAGCTATCTTCGGAATGTCTGATACTCTAACTCTCAACTGATGATATCCGGACCTCAAATCTATCTTCGAGAAAAATTCCGCACCTTGCAACTGATCAAATAACTCATCTATCCTTGGCAAATGGTACTTATTCTTGATGGTCACTTGGTTTAATTTTATGTAGTCTATACACATCCTCGAGCTTCCATCTTTCTTCTTGACAAATAGCACTGGGGCTCCCCATGGTGAAACACTTGGCCTTACAAAGCCTTTGTCTAATAACTCTTGTAACTGTAGTTTCAATTCTCCTAACTCTGCTGGAGCCATCCTGTAAGGAGCAATGGAGATCGGAGCAGTCCCTGGCATCAACTCTATTGTAAACTCAACCTCTCTGACAGGTGTAAAGCCTGGAATCTCTTCCGGAAAGACATCAGGAAATTCGCACACTACCAAGATGTTCTCCACCCCTTGGGACTGTTCATCCTGTTGGATATCGCGATCACTGAGAGGGGGGGGGGGTGAATCAGTGATTTCTAAAAACCAGGTCCAATTCAACAACAAAACAAGTCAAACCACACAATGACACCAGATTTAACGTGGTTCACCAAAAGGCTACGTCCACGGATCAAAACTGTCCGAACACCGATCCGGTACAGGTCTGAATATATTTAGTCGCACCAATGACAAAGAGCACCAACCCTTAGTTTCAGATAGCACCAACTATCTAGGAAGCACCGACTCTCTTTACAATTTATCTGCACCCACAGATAGGATCACCAAACCCCAAACACCAAGCACCAACTTGATGTAAAAACAGAATAGAAGATCAACTCTGTCTACAGCCCTTCCCCTCTACAATTCTCTCTCTCTCTCAATCCCTTACAAATTGAAATCTAAAGCATAAAAGAGAGACACTTAACTCATGGACGAATCACCATCTTCTAGAGCATAATCTCGTCCACAATTGCTGTAGAAAACGTCACCACATCAGCACACAGCAACACACACCAGCAGCTTCTTCTTTCTCTCAAGAACTCTCTAAAACTCTTCTCTATTCTTCTCTTTCTGGTGTGTTTATGAACGACCCATACATGCCTTTTTATAGGTTTTAATAACCCTAGCAAGTCTCCAAATTCGGCTACAATTTGCTTAGAAAGAGTCCCAAACGAAATAACAAAGAATGCTGAATTTTCGTGCACAACTTCTAATTCTGCGCAACTCTGGTTCCCGTGCTCGGTCGACATCCTTGCTTGCTCGGTCGACCGAAGACACTGTCTGGAATTAGACAACATTCGAGCTCGGTCGACATCCTGGGGTCTCGGTCGACCGAAGACACACTGTGTCACGAAAATAACTGAGAGGTGCCTGATTCTGTTTCTGCAGGTTTCTCTTTGCTCGGTCGACCACATGGGGTGCTCGGTCGACCGAAGACTCTGCTTCAGGAATTTCTGAATTCCTGACTGTTTGAACTCTGATTCTTCTTTTCAGCTCAATCAACACCAGCCTTTTAACATCACGTTTGTGACAATGTGTTGACTTCTTTTCAGCTCAATCAACACCAGCCTTTTATCATCACGTTTGTGACAATGTGTTGACAAGAATTCCAACTCAAAATAATACTTTGAGATATTAATTCCTTCAATTCTTCAAAGACTACTCAAGTCATCTCAGATTCCAACAATCTCCCCCTTTGGAATTGTTGGCAACACTATTGGAACTTCAACACTCACTTGGAACCAATTCTGAAATTCTGAAATAACAACCATGCACTGTCAACTATCTCCCCCTAGCTTTCATAGCATAACATCTCTCATTGCTATCATAGCATAACATCTCTCCCCCTTTGACAACAAGTCCAAAGGGACCAAACCGAGGAGCGAATAGGATATTCAATGAATGCATTGCTCCCCCTTTCAAGCACAACTCCTACGGTTTAGGAGAGTGAGTAACTCCTAACTTTTTCCGGAGATACTCGAAGACTTCCTTTGGCAGAGGTTTCGTGAAAATATCAGCCACTTGCTCAGTTGTTGGAACATATTCCAACTTGACCTCTCCATCAGCAACTTTATCTTTAAGAAAATGATAACGAATTGCTACATGCTTTGTTCGAGAGTGCTGAACAGGATTCTTAGATATATGAATTGCACTCGTGTTGTCACATAGGATCGGCGTAGGATCCGTTGTAGGAACTCCTAGATCAGAGAGCATTTGCCGCATCCATAACACTTGCGTACAACAAGTTGCCGCTGCAATATATTCTGCTTCCGCTGTCGAAAGGGATACTGAGTCTTGCTTCTTACTATGCCAAGCAACTAATCTTTCTCCAAGATAAAATGCGCCGCCGCTAGTACTCTTGCGATCATCTACGCATCCAGCCCAATCGGCATCAGAATATGCAACAAGAGTGAAGGATTTTCCTTTGGGATACCAGATTCCAAGCTCCATAGTACCTTTCAGATATCGAAAGATTCTTTTCACTGCTGTAAGGTGCGTTTCAGTTGGTGCTGCTTGAAAACGTGCAACCATACATACTGCTTGTAGAAGATCTGGTCTTGTAGCAGTCAAGTAGAGCAAGCTTCCTATCATAGAGCGATAGGTGGTATGATCAACGGACGAGGCCTTATCATCTTTGCTAAGCTTCGTGTTCGTTGACATTGGTGTGCTCACTGGCTTGCTGTCTTCCATATTGAACCGTTTCAGCATTTCCTTAATGTACTTCATCTGTGATATGAAGATACCATGTTTCAGCTGCTGCACTTGTAAACCAAGAAAGAACTTTAGTTCTCCAAGCATCGACATCTCAAATTCTTTCTTCATCTCTTCAGCAAAATTCCTGCACATCTCCTCATCATTGCCACCAAAGATTATGTCATCAACATAAACAATGACAACCAGTTGTTTGCTTAAATCAGTTTTGACATACAGATTGCTATCAACCATTCCTTTTCCAAAACCGATCTTGCGGAGATAGAGATCCAGCCTTGCATACCATGCCCTTGGCGCTTGTTTCAGTCCATAAAGAGCCTTTTGATGTAACACTTGCTGCCGAAGACTCTGAAGTGCTTGACTGTTGCTTTTCTTCCAAACCATAGCTCATAGGGAGTTTTGACTTCATGTGGCCTGATCAAGCATCGATTTTGAATGTATACAGCCGTATGAATTGCCTCTTTCCAATACTTGTCAGCCATCTTGCTTTCACTTAGCATCGTACGAGCCATCTCTTGTACGGTGCGATTCTTCCGTTCCACAACTCCATTTTGCTGTGGAGTTCTAGGGGCTGAGTACTGTCTTTGAATGCCATGATGTTCACAATATTTAGTGAACTCTTCAGATGTGAACTCGCCTCCACGATCAGACCTTAAAATCTTGATACGTTTTTCCAATTGATTTTCAACCTGTGCTTTAAACACTTTAAAACGATCAAGTGCTTGATGCTTATGCTTAAGAAACAATACCCATGTCATACGAGTATAATCATCAATGCATAACATGAAATACTTATCTCCATTGGTGCTTTGAGTTCGCATCGGTCCACAGAGATCAGTGTGCACTAGCTCAAGAGGTTTCTTTGAATGATGCTCCTTTGACTTGAACATAACCCTCGTTTGCTTTCCCTTTTGGCAAGAGTCGCAAATGGGATTGGAAGGCTTTTCAACTGTAGACATGCCTCTTACAGCCTTTGAATTGCAAATCTTTGACATGTTATCAAAGCTTAGATGCCCAAGGCGTTTGTGCCACAACCAACTTTCCTCTGTCCGACTCATCAAGCAGGTCTTTTCAGCTCCATCTGACAATGTATAGAGATTTCCAGCAGTTCTTGATCCAGTTGCCACTGTTTTGCCGTTGCTACTCTTCTTGATGGCAAACCCATTCTTTGTGAAGATAACTTCGTGACCCTTGTCACAGATCTGGCTCACACTAAGCAGGTTGTGTCTCAATCCAGACACATATAAGACTTCTTCAGGTCTGATCTTGTTTGCCATAAGCTGAATAACACCTTTTCCGCAGATTTTGGCACCATCATTGTTGCCAAACTTCACTGAACCGCCTTCATAGTGCTGTAATTTGATGAATTTCTCTTTATCACCAGTCATATGGCTTGAACAACCACTATCAAGGACCCATGGTGCTGTCTTCTTTTGTGCATTGAATGCCGTTTGCACAATGAGAGATTCTTTGGGACTTTCTGCACTTTGCTTTGTTCTCCAAGCCTTGATTAACTTGGGTTTCTTTTCAACCTGAAATTTGTTAGCAATATGCAACCTACAGTCCCTAGCCAAGTGTCCATAATTATAGCACTTATGGCACTCAATTTTGTGGCTGTTTAGGATTGAAAAAGGGTTCCTAGTCACAAGTGGGCTGTTTCTTACATAGAATCTACAATCAGCTCTTTTATGTCCAAATCTATTACAATGATAGCAATAACCATAGAATCTGAACATTCTTCCTTTCTTAGGTGGCTGGTTAAACTTCATTACCTTTCTAACAGGAATGGACTCCTTTCTAGGTTGAGTGGGCTTCATAGAGTTAGAAGGTGCAGTGACTTGCTTCACAAACTCTTTCTTTTCAGGAGGTGCAATCTTAGAGGATTCACCTTTCTCAAATCCTAGACCAAATCTGAAGTGGGCAGGTCTTTGAACTTTCAGTAGTTCATTGAGTTTCATAGTCCCTTCAATCGCTTGGAGCGCTTTGAGTTTTTTGCTATTTTCTAAATTTTCAGCCTTTGCTCTAGCGATCTCAGTTTCAAGTTTCATAGCCTCTTCCTTTTTTATACTTATTTGGTTTTCAAGGACTTCTACCATTCTTTTATATTCTTCTACTTGAGTTTTCATAGCAATAATAGAACTTTCAGATTCATGGAGAAGTTTCAGATTTTTCTTACTTGATTTGCGTTCCATGCTAAGCTCCTCAAGTGCGGCTATGAGTTCCTCTTCAAGATTGACTTCAGCCTCCTCTTCCTCTTCCGGATCTAGCTCTTCTTCTTCTTCAACAGTGACCATGAAGAGAGCTTCGGTTGATTCATCATCGTCTGAAGTTTCAGACGTGCTATCATCTTGTTGACATAGAAAGTTTTTAGCTTTGCCTCTTTTTCTGAAATTTCTCTTTCCTTTACTCTTTTCAGCATAAGAGTCATTATCATTGTCTTCTTTTAGAGGACACTTCGCAGCAAAGTGACCAACACCTCCACAATTGAAGCATTTAAAGGGTAGCTTCCCTTTGTACTTGCCATTGCTTCCTTTCTTCAGCTTTCTAACAAATTGAGCCTCAAGCTCATCATCATCAGAATCAACATCATAACCAGCAGTCTCTTTTGCCTTTTTCTGAACTTTGAAGGCCGCTTCTTTATCAGATGAAGACGTCTTTCATATGCGCATCTCATAGGCAGTTAGAGAACCATGTAATTCATCCATGGAAAATGCATTCAGATCTTTGGCTTCTTCGATGGCTGAGACTTTTGAATCAAACCGGGGAAGAAGAGATCTTAGAACCTTTTTGACGATGACCGGCTCTTTAATCTCCTCCCCTAGTCCACGAATGTCATTCGTGACTTCATTCACTCGTTGCATATACGAGTCAACATTCTCGCTTTCCTCCATGCGAAGAGACTCGAATTGAGAGCGATGAGTTTGCAATTTGGCTTCTTTAATCTTCTCATCACCTTCATGTATGCTTTGCAACTTGTCCCAAATTTCCTTGGCTGTTTTGCATGCAATTACTTTGACAAGCTCGCTGTCCACAAGGCCACTAAAGAGTGCATTCTGCGCCTTGGAGTCGTTGTCTGCCAACTTCTTCGATGCAGTATCATTGGGTACGGTGGCAGCATTGTAACTGGCTCTGACAGCCTCCCAAACATCATAGCCAAGAGATTTGATGAAGGCTTGCATCCTAATCTTCCAAAAAGAGTAATTAGAACCATCAAACAGAGGTGCTTTCATATTCCCTGTATTGACTGCCATGTGATTTGACAAGAGATCACCCTTAGCGTATTAAACTGATCAAGGGAGCCTCGCTCTGATACCAATTGTTGGATATCGCGATCACTGAGAGGGGGGGTGAATCAGTGATTTCTAAAAACCAGGTCCAATTCAACAACAAAACAAGTCAAACCACACAATGACACCAGATTTAACGTGGTTCACCAAAAGGCTACGTCCACGGATCAAAACCGTCCGAACACCGATCCGGTACAGGTCTGAATATATTTAGTCGCACCAACGACAAAGAGCACCAACCCTTAGTTTCAGATAGCACCAACTATCTAGGAAGCACCGACTCCCTTTACAATTTATCTGCACCCACAGATAGGATCACCAAACCCCAAACACCAAGCACCAACTTGATGTAAAAACAGAATAGAAGATCAACTCTGTCTACAGCCCTTCCCCTCTACAATTCTCTCTCTCAATCCCTTACAAATTGAAATCTAAAGCATAAAAGAGAGACACTTAACTCATGGACGAATCACCATCTTCTAGAGCATAATCTCGTCCACAATTGCTGTAGAAAACGTCACCACATCAGCACACAGCAACACACACCAGCAACTTCTTCTTTCTCTCAAGAACTCTCTAAAACTCTTCTATATTCTTCTCTTTCTGGTGTGTTTATGAACGACCCATACATGCCTTTTTATAGGTTTTAATAACCCTAGCAAGTCTCCAAATTCGGCTACAATTTGCTTAGAAAGAGTCCCAAACGAAATAACAAAGAATGCTGAATTTTCGTGCACAACTTCTAATTCTGCGCAACTCTGGTTCCCGTGCTCGGTCGACATCCTTGCTTGCTCGGTCGACCGAAGACACTGTCTGGAATTAGACAACATTCGAGCTCGGTCGACATCCTGGGGTCTCGGTCGACCGAAGACACACTGTGTCACGAAAATAACTGAGAGGTGCCTGATTCTGTTTCTGCAGGTTTCTCTTTGCTCGGTCGACCGCATGGGGTGCTCGGTCGACCGAAGACTCTGCTTCAGGAATTTCTGAATTCCTGACTGTTTGAACTCTGATTCTTCTTTTCAGCTCAATCAACACCAGCCTTTTAACATCACGTTTGTGACAATGTGTTGACTTCTTTTCAGCTCAATCAACACCAGCCTTTTAACATCACGTTTGTGACAATGTGTTGACAAGAATTCCAACTCAAAACAATACTTTGAGATATTAATTCCTTCAATTCTTCAAAGACTACTCAAGTCATCTCAGATTCCAACAATCTCCCCCTTTGGAATTGTTGGCAACACTATTGGAACTTCAACACTCACTTGGAACCAATTCTGAAATTCTGAAATAACAACCATGCACTGTCAACTATCTCCCCCTAGCTTTCATAGCATAACATCTCTCATTGCTATCATAGCATAACATCTCTCCCCCTTTGACAACAAGTCCAAAGGGACCAAACCGAGGAGCGAATAGGATATTCAATGAATGCATTGCTCCCCCTTTCAAGCACAACTCCTACGGTTTAGGAGAGTGAGTAACTCCTAACTTTTTCCTGAGATACTCGAAGAATTCCTTTGGCAGAGGTTTCGTGAAAATATCAGCCACTTGCTCAGTTGTTGGAACATATTCCAACTTGACCTCTCCATCAGCAACTTTATCTTTAAGAAAATGATAACGAATTGCTACATGCTTTGTTCGAGAGTGCTGAACAGGATTCTTAGATATATGAATTGCACTCGTGTTGTCACATAGGATCGGCGTAGGATCCGTTGTAGGAACTCCTAGATCATAGAGCATTTGCCGCATCCATAACACTTGCGTACAACAAGTTGCCGCTGCAATATATTCCGCTTCCGCTGTCGAAAGGGATACTGAGTCTTGCTTCTTACTATGCCAAGCAACTAATCTTTCTCCAAGATAAAATGCGCCGCCGCTAGTACTCTTGCGATCATCTACGCATCCAGCCCAATCGGCATCAGAATATGCAACAAGAGTGAAGGATTTTCCTTTGGGATACCAGATTCCAAGCTCCATAGTACCTTTCAGATATCGAAAGATTCTTTTCACTGCTGTAAGGTGCGTTTCAGTTGGTGCTGCTTGAAAACGTGCAACCATACATACTGCTTGTAGAAGATCTGGTCTTGTAGCAGTCAAGTAGAGCAAGCTTCCTATCATAGAGCGATAGGTGGTATGATCAACGGACGAGGCCTTATCATCTTTGCTAAGCTTCGTGTTCGTTGACATTGGTGTGCTCACTGGCTTGCTGTCTTCCATATTGAACCGTTTCAGCATTTCCTTAATGTACTTCATCTGTGATATGAAGATACCATGTTTCAGCTGCTGCACTTGTAAACCAAGAAAGAACTTTAGTTCTCCAAGCATCGACATCTCAAATTCTTTCTTCATCTCTTCAGCAAAATTCCTGCACATCTCCTCATCATTGCCACCAAAGATTATGTCATCAACATAAACAATGACAACCAGTTGTTTGCTTAAATCAGTTTTGACATACAGATTGCTATCAACCATTCCTTTTCCAAAACCGATCTTGCGGAGATAGAGATCCAGCCTTGCATACTATGCCCTTGGCGCTTGTTTCAGTCCATAAAGAGCCTTTTGATGTAACACTTGCTGCCGAAGACTCTGAAGTGCTTGACTGTTGCTTTTCTTCCAAACCATAGCTCATAGGGAGTTTTGACTTCATGTGGCCTGATCAAGCATCGATTTTGAATGTATACAGCCGTATGAATTGCCTCTTTCCAATACTTGTCAGCCATCTTGCTTTCACTTAGCATCGTACGAGCCATCTCTTGTACGGTGCGATTCTTCCGTTCCACAACTCCATTTTGCTATGGAGTTCTAGGGGCTGAGTACTGTCTTTGAATGCCATGATGTTCACAATATTTAGTGAACTCTTCAGATGTGAACTCGCCTCCACGATCAGACCTTAAAATCTTGATACGTTTTTCCAATTGATTTTCAACCTGTGCTTTAAACACTTTAAAGCGATCAAGTGCTTGATGCTTATGCTTAAGAAACAATACCCATGTCATACGAGTATAATCATCAATGCATAACATGAAATACTTATCTCCATTGGTGCTTTGAGTTCGCATCGGTCCACAGAGATCAGTGTGCACTAGCTCAAGAGGTTTCTTTGAATGATGCTCCTTTGACTTGAACATAACCCTCGTTTGCTTTCCCTTTTGGCAAGAGTCGCAAATGGGATTGGAAGGCTTTTCAACTGTAGACATGCCTCTTACAGCCTTTGAATTGCAAATCTTTGACATGTTATCAAAGCTTAGATGCCCAAGGCGTTTGTGCCACAACCAACTTTCCTCTGTCCGACTCATCAAGCAGGTCTTTTCAGCTCCATCTGACAATGTATAGAGATTTCCAGCAGTTCTTGATCCAGTTGCCACTGTTTTGCCGTTGCTACTCTTCTTGATGGCAAACCCATTCTTTGTGAAGATAACTTCGTGACCCTTGTCACAGATCTGGCTCACACTAAGCAGGTTGTGTCTCAATCCAGACACATATAAGACTTCTTCAGATCTGATCTTGTTTGCCATAAGCTGAATAACATCTTTTCCGCAGATTTTGGCACCATCATTGTTGCCAAACTTCACTGAACCGCCTTCATAGTGCTGTAATTTGATGAATTTCTCTTTATCACCAGTCATATGGCTTGAACAACCACTATCAAGGACCCATGGTGCTGTCTTCTTTTGTGCATTGAATGCCGTTTGCACAATGAGAGATTCTTTGGGACTTTCTGCACTTTGCTTTGCTCTCCAAGCCTTGATTAACTTGGGTTTCTTTTCAACCTGAAATTTGTTAGCAATATGCAACCTACAGTCCCTAGCCAAGTGTCCATAATTATAGCACTTATGGCACTCAATTTTGTGGCTGTTTAGGATTGAAAAAGGGTTCCTAGTCACAAGTGGGCTGTTTCTTACATAGAATCTACAATCAGCTCTTTTATGTCCAAATCTATTACAATGATAGCAATAACCATAGAATCTGAACATTCTTCCTTTCTTAGGTGGCTGGTTAAACTTCATTACCTTTCTAACAGGAATGGACTCCTTTCTAGGTTGAGTGGGCTTCATAGAGTTAGAAGGTGCAGTGACTTGCTTCACAAACTCTTTCTTTTCAGGAGGTGCAATCTTAGAGGATTCACCTTTCTCAAATCCTAGACCAAATCTGAAGTGGGCAGGTCTTTGAACTTTCAGTAGTCCATTGAGTTTCATAGTCCCTTCAATCGCTTGGAGCGCTTTGAGTTTTTTGCTATTTTCCAAATTTCCAGCCTTTGCTCTAGCGATCTCAGTTTCAAGTTTCATAGCCTCTTCCTTTTTGATACTTATTTGGTTTTCAAGGACTTCTACCATTCTTTTATATTCTTCTACTTGAGTTTTCAAAGCAATAATAGAACTTTCAGATTCATGGAGAAGTTTCAGATTTTTTTTACTTGATTTTCGTTCCATGCTAAGCTCCTCAAGTGCGGCTATGAGTTCCTCTTCAAGATTGACTTCAGCCTCCTCTTCCTCTTCCGGATCTAGCTCTTCTTCTTCTTCAACAGTGACCATGAAGAGAGCTTCGGTTGATTCATCATCGTCTGAAGTTTCAGACGTGCTGTCATCTTGTTGACATAGAAAGTTTTTAGCTTTGCCTCTTTTTCTGAAATTTCTCTTTCCTTTACTCTTTTCAGCATAAGAGTCATTATCATTGTCTTCTTTTAGAGGACACTTCGCAGCAAAGTGACCAACACCTCCACAATTGAAGCATTTAAAGGGTAGCTTCCCTTTGTACTTGCCATTGCTTCCTTTCTTCAGCTTTCTAACAAATTGAGCCTCAAGCTCATCATCATCAGAATCAACATCATAACCAGCAGTCTCTTTTGCCTTTTTCTGAACTTTGAAGGCCGCTTCTTTATCAGATGAAGACGTCTTTCCTATGCGCATATCATAGGCAGTTAGAGAACCATGTAATTCATCCATGGAAAATGCATTCAGATCTTTGGCTTCTTCGATGGCTGAGACTTTTGAATCAAACCGGGGAAGAAGAGATCTTAGAACCTTTTTGACGATGACCGGCTCTTTAATCTCCTCCCCTAGTCCACGAATGTCATTCGTGACTTCATTCACTCGTTGCATATACGATTCAACATTCTCGCTTTCCTCCATGCGAAGAGACTCGAATTGAGAGCGATGAGTTTGCAATTTGGCTTCTTTAATCTTCTCATCACCTTCATGTATGCTTTGCAACTTGTCCCAAATTTCCTTGGCTGTTTTGCATGCAATTACTTTGACAAGCTCGCTGTCCACAAGGCCACTAAAGAGTGCATTCTGCGCCTTGGAGTCGTTGTCTGCCAACTTCTTCGATGCAGTATCATTGGGTACGGTGGCAGCATTGTAACCGGCTCTGACAGCCTCCCAAACATCATAGCCAAGAGATTTGATGAAGGCTTGCATCCTAATCTTCCAAAAAGAGTAATTAGAACCATCAAACAGAGGTGCTTTCATATTCCCTGTATTGACTGCCATGTGATTTGACAAGAGATCACCCTTAGCGTATTAAACTGATCAAGGGAGCCTCGCTCTGATACCAATTGTTGGATATCGCGATCACTGAGAGGGTGGGGGGGGGGGTGAATCAGTGATTTCTAAAAACCAGGTCCAATTCAACAACAAAACAAGTCAAACCACACAATGACACCAGATTTAACGTGGTTCACCAAAAGGCTACGTCCACGGATCAAAACCGTCCGAACACCGATCCGGTACAGGTCTGAATATATTTAGTCGCACCAACGACAAAGAGCACCAACCCTTAGTTTCAGATAACACCAACTATCTAGGAAGCACTGACTCCCTTTACAATTTATCTGCACCCACAGATAGGATCACCAAACCCCAAACACCAAGCACCAACTTGATGTAAAAACAGAATAGAAGATCAACTCTGTCTACAGCCCTTCCCCTCTACAATTCTCTCTCTCTCAATCCCTTACAAATTGAAATCTAAAGCATAAAAGAGAGACACTTAACTCATGGACGAATCACCATCTTCTAGAGCATAATCTCGTCCACAATTGCTGTAGAAAACGTCACCACATCAGCACACAGCAACACACACCAGCAGCTTCTTCTTTCTCTCAAGAACTCTCTAAAACTCTTCTCTATTCTTCTCTTTCTGGTGTGTTTATGAACGACCCATACATGCCTTTTTATAGGTTTTAATAACCCTAGCAAGTCTCCCAAATTCGGCTACAATTTGCTTAGAAAGAGTCCCAAACGAAATAACAAAGAATGCTGAATTTTCGTGCACAACTTCTAATTCTGCGCAACTCTGGTTCCCGTGCTCGGTCGACATCCTTGCTTGCTCGGTCGACCGAAGACACTGTCTGGAATTAGACAACATTCGAGCTCGGTCGACATCCTGGGGTCTCGGTCGACCGAAGACACACTGTGTCACGAAAATAACTGAGAGGTGCCTGATTCTGTTTCTGCAGGTTTCTCTTTGCTCGGTCGACCGCATGGGGTGCTCGGTCGACCGAAGACTCTGCTTCAGGAATTTCTGAATTCCTGACTGTTTGAACTCTGATTCTTCTTTTCAGCTCAATCAACACCAGCCTTTTAACATCACGTTTGTGACAATGTGTTGACAAGAATTCCAACTCAAAACAATACTTTGAGATATTAATTCCTTCAATTCTTCAAAGACTACTCAAGTCATCTCAAATTCCAACACATCCTTGGTGATAAATGCAATGAATCCTTCACCTCCTGATCTCAACAACTTAGCTGCAAAAAGGGTTGAAATAAACCTAGCTGGAGAAACCCTTTTCTCTCCCTGAAATTTCACCCCGGAGGATATCCCGTCCAATCTAAAAGCAATGGTCTTGCTATAGCAATCCCTAGAGGCATGATGTCCTGCTAACCAATCCATGCCTAAAATGACATCGAAGTCATGCATAACTAAGATAATAAGGTCTGCAGGGAATATGGCATCTCCTATCTTCACTGAGCAACTAGGGTAAAATGTATTACACACAACTTGTTTCCCTACTGGAGTAGTAACAGTCAAAACAAACTCTAACTCTCTAGCAGGCACACTAATCATTTTAGCAAACACAGGAGATATGAAAGAGTGAGTAGATCCAGGATCAAACAACACTTTAGCTTCTACATCACAAATTAAGAGTTTACCTTCCACAACATCTCCCGCTGCTTCTGCGTCCACTTGATTAAGGTGATTGAGGTGGCCTTGCTGATGCGGTCTATTCTGGTTCTGACTCTGCCTTCCTTGCTGCACATTCTGATTCTGTTGCGGTGGACGGACGTTCTGATTTTGTGGTTGTTGACGAGGTACTAATTCTGCTGCTGTCTTGGCTGATTCTAAACTGCCTGCTGGTTCTGCTGAGGTGTCTGCCTTGGTTGCTGCTGAGGTGCCTTATTGCCTTGACTTGGGCAATCCTTCATTTGGTGATCTGTGCCACCACACTTAAAACACGCACCAATAACTCTATAGCATTGCTAAGAAGGGTGATTCTTGCCACAATGCTCACACCCACCTTGAGCTGGAGTATTCTGCTGCTTCTTCTGTCGCTTGCCTTGGTAAGATTTCTGCCCTCCTTGGTATTGTTGTCTCTTCCTCTGATTATCCTTGATGATTTGATTGTTGATGTCTTCAAATCTGTAAGCTCTTTTGATAGCCTCTTGGAAGGTAGTTGGTGGTACCACACCTAATGCATCCCTCAAGATGATGGGATTAAGTCCATCCATAAACTTGGTAATTTTCTTCTCTTCCGTATCCACAAGCTCAGGTGCATAACGAGACAACTTCTCAAACTTGGTAAGATATTCAAGAACGGTCATGTCCTCTTGCTTGAGCAATTGAAACTCTACTGCTTTTTGCTTCTTGATGTGTGCGGGGACATACTTCTCACTGAATTGTTGTTTGAAGGTGGCCCAAGCAATCTCATTCTCAATATTCTGATAACCCTCCTTAATGGTTTTCCACCAAATATCTGCCAGTCCGGTGAACATAGACGCTGCTAGAAGAACTTGTTGCCTGCCTGTGCATGTGAAAATATCAAAGATGTTCTCCATGTGGGCTAACCAGTCATCTGCTGCCAAAGGATCTTCTTGTCCTGTGAACTCCTTAGGACCTCTCTTTCTGAACTTCTCAAACAAGATATTAGGATCCCGGTCTCTGTTCTGCATAGCTTCCATATTAGGCATTGGTTCTGGTCTCCTACCCAAAACTTCAAGCAACTGCCTCTGAACCTCAGTCAACTCTTCGTCTTTCTTTGCCATCTGCTCTTGGAATCTGGCTTGATTCTCATTGGCTCGTTGTTGTTGTTCAACTAACATCTACATGACCTGCTGAAATTGTCCTGTCATCTGATTCTCAACCCCACTGTCATTGTTACTGCCTGATGCATTTGCATTCGCTGGAGGTTTGCGTGGAGGCATAGTGCTGCAAAACAACTTGTTAGCACAACAAAATATAATAAATAAGGCATTCCCAAACCCAATCGATGCTAACTAACGGTAATTTTAACGAATCCTTGCCACGTCCTTATGTTTATAATCCAATTTTAATTGCCTCAAATATTTCTCGCTCTGATACCAAGCCTGTCACGCCCCTGGACCGAGGACCTGTTAAACGAGACCTTAATCCGGGGTCGTGGCGCGACGGGCCGGAAACTTTCGCCCCCACACGCTAGTTTCCCACAGGTTCCGCGGTAAGGATTCCCGAAATCCGAACCAACAGTGATTAATAAGAATCACATTCATACGAATAAATTATGCGGAAGCATTGTAGCAAACAAAAAAGTCCATATCATATGAGTATAATGAGAATGCACAAGACTAGCATAAAAAAGAGAAACATTCTATAGATAGGCCCCAAAGTTAGTTTCAAGTGTAATACAAAAGTTAATTAATCCATAATTACAATTTTTCCCAAAAAGAATAAGCCAACAATGGCTACAACAAAATCCCAAAAAGAATAGTATCTATTCCAAAATGTGATCGAAGCTCCAAAAACAACCCGACGTCTAAACGACATCATCGGGTTGCCATTCGCCTTCCACAAGAACTACAGGTTCCGCCTCGAAGTGCGCCTCCAAGAAAAAAGGGTCAGACACGACGGTCTGGCAAGCAAATATAACAAATAATAGGATGATAGAAAAAGTAAAACATTAAATACAAGAGAGACACGATTAAAATCCTGAACAACAGAAATGATAAGATAAAAGATCGACATCTTAAATATTAATGAATTCCAAGACCATAAGAAGTTGAAATAGACAAGAACTATAAAATAAAACATAAAACATCAAACATATATAGCATTGGCAGACCACGTATAGCTAAATTCTCCTGTTACTGAAGTGACGGGAGCAGATAGAACCGTAGCCACTACTCGTGGGACCGGAACGAACATAGTCATTAACAAACAAAACCATAGCCACTACACGTGGGACTGGATATAAACCGTTGCCATCGTCGGTATAGACAGAATCCAAACTGCAGTTGGCAAATAATTTAAAGATTCCAAGCAGGATGATCAGTCCGACGAGGTAACCTAAGCTTAGTGGTGCCATTAGTGTAAAAGTTTGAAACCTCGAAGTAATGCAAATTCGTTCATAAAAATACATTTCCAAAATCGATAAGAAAACTACTCCGAACAAATACATGTCTCACATATCGGTGGATCCGAGCAAAATAAGATGAATAGTCTTATCAATGTCTACTAATGTGGTAAACCACCCCATGACATTTAAATAGGTTTATAAATGGATTCAGATAAAACCTTTTAACATGAAAAGAATTTAGCGTATGATGATTCATCAGTCTAATGCGGGTCGTCTTGATGTACATTTGACCCCCTATTGTCATTAATAAATAGTAATTTGATGCCATAGAAGATCCTTGACAATAAAAAAAAGGAAAGTGTACATTGAGACTTGAAAGATTTCCCAAATGGTTTTATTCATAGTTCAAATAAATTTACATAATGGTTCTATGATTAAAAAAAAAGGCTGAATGGGCTACAATTATAGAAAAGGGATTGGGCTAAATTGGACTTGCATATGGGCTTGAAGTGAGCCTGGAGAACGGTCCAACAATCCTTTTTTTTTTTGACATTCTTCTCATTTCAGTCCGATCGATCGGACTCATTGGCCGATCGATCGGACCTGGAATGCTCCCAGTTATTTACAGTCCGATCGATCGGACCTGGAATGCTCTCGGTTAATTACAGTCTGATCGATCGGACAGCGGCGAGTCTTAGCTTATTTGGTTGGATCTCTCCTTTGTCCAATCCCTATCCATTTTCTTTCTTTCCCCTTCTTCCATACACATCTCCATAATGACTTGTGCCCTTTCTTGACCTCCTCAACTCATCAAATCATCATCCATTTGATCATTCCAATCAATCATACAAACACTTTAAAATCAAAGTTTTCTCCATTCTTTGAACAACAAGACTTTGACATATAGAAGACAAAATTCCAAGATGGTCAAATTAAAACAAACCTCCCATTCATTGTAAAACAATAACATAAGTAGAATCAAACATATACATTACTCCATTTAACTAAAGTAAATCCATGAATCATAAAAGATTAGAGCATAGGAAGAAATGCCATGAAAAGGAACTTATAAAGCAAAACCATCATATTAGTTGTAGAATCCACTTGCCTCAAGCCAAGATGAGAGAAATATCACTCCTCAAACAATCCTCTAGGATCCCAAGCTCCGAATCTACAAAAACCCCCAAAATTCCGAAAGAAGAACCCGAAAAATCAACATTTGCAAATCTCAAGGGAAAACTCTTGCATGTGTGATGAAAACACTCTAAATGAAGAGAAAAACAAAGATTTCAAGTTTGGAAAGCCATTGCTAACCTTGAAGAACTCAAACAATGAAGAGAAGCTTGAAAGGAAGCCTTGCCTAGCTCAAATCCTTTGAAAAACACATCTTTGGAAAGCTTGAATGATGAGGAAGAACCCTAGGAGATCAATCCTCCATGAAATCTCCAAGAGATAGGTGTTCTAGAGGAGAGAGAAAGTTGCTAGAAGAGGGAAAAACCCTTGGCTCCAAACCATTGTAGGAAAAGAGATGTGAAGGAAGAAGAGAACTCATCTCTCTTATAAGATGGGTTTGTGGGTCCCAATCTTCAGAAGGCTAAAAATGGCATTTGCAGGCCCCGAATGAAAACGACGAACAAGACAAAAATGATCAACGAAATATCTATTATCCAAAAAGTATATTTTTGTCAATTTTTGAAATTTTTGAAATTTGGGTACAGATTTTGTGTGAAAGGTCAGTTTTGCCCCTTTTTCTCGAAAAACGTGATTTCTGATCATTAAATCCAAATGGTCAAAACATGAAATTTGATAATCTGAATGAAATGAGTCAAAATGCACAAAATTGGGATTTTACAAAAATCAAAGTTAAACCCCAAAGGTTCACAAACAACACACGGGCGCCCCGGCCCGCGTCAAGCCTAAGTCAATGACTCTAAAAAAAATTCCAAAGCTATTCAAACATTCTAATCTAGCTTAAGAAAATAAGCTAATCATCCACTAACCCCACTTATCAATTAATCATGATTAAAATATAATTTAATATTCCAAACCTGGGTCGGGGTCTGACAATTTTGCAGACGATTTCAACTTAGGATAACATAAGCTGCATCTTAGGGGAGCCCCTCTCATATATAAATGTCACATATGCAAATATTACACATGTGAAATACATTACCATATTTGTCAAAGTCATCACTTTCACCAAGTAAATTAGTCATTCAAATAGTTTTAGATTATTTGGACATTTTGTATTTTTTTCATTAATTTCTTAAAACCCATGAAGAATTAAGATATGAAACTAATTGTTCTGATATTCACCATTAATACAAGAGTCATGAATGGTTTGGATCATGAATTGGATGCCCATGGAAGTGCACAGAAAATCAGATCTAAGGAGATGGAAGATAATCGGCTTCAAGATATTAGGGTTTATTTGCTCAATAATTAAACAAGTCAAGCAGTTTGGATAATAAATATGGGGCCCACACAATTGAGAAAAATAAATTTGTTTGATTGGGAATGCAATCGTTATGTGAGAAGTGTAATGGTGTCATTTCCAAGAGAGGTGTAAAACTTTACATGTGTTTGTTCTATAAATGGGCTTATTTATACACCATTTCACACCTCATTTACATATGTAATGTGTAAATGAGTGCAAACGGACGTGATGTATAATCATTACATATGGGTATCATTTGTACATGTAAATAACTGCAAACAAATGACCCCCTTATAAATAAAAAAATTCTAAAAATGCAATCCAGCTTAAACACACTCCCTATCAAAAGAAAACAACCCAAACAACAACAACAACAACAAGTTAAAAAAAAAAACAAAATAAAATTTAGAAAAATAAAATAAAAAAGAAAAAATCATAGAAAAAAAACTAGATCATATTTACACCCAAATGATAGGGTCATTACTTTGGTGGAATGGTAAAAGTCTCGAGTGCCATACGTGATAACACTGGTTCAAGACCAACGAGCACCCAAAGGATTGGGTCATTGCTTGGGTGCAACGGTAAAAGTCTCGACTGCCATACGTGATAACACAGGTTCAAGACCAACGAGCACCCAAAGGATTGGGTCATTGCTGGGTGCAACGATAAAAGTCTCGAGTGTCATGCGTGATAACACAGGTTCAAGACTAGGGAGCAGCCATTTTTTGTGAGAATTCCCAAAGATTAGGTCTTTCTCCAATTTGGAACCTCTCATGATCTTGCTTCAATGGGACCTACAGCCAAAGGACCCATTCGTGATGGAAATTGTATTTGCATCCATAGTCATTTTTTTCCATTTCAACATCATAGTATCCAGTTTTTTTACCCCTAACCTTAAGCAAATCCTTCTATAAATTTTTTTTTCCACTTTTCTTGTTTTGGACAAGTGATCGTATCTAAAAACATTTAACTTAAAATAAAAATCACGAGTCTTGTGGGGTCATTTGAACATAAGTGAACGTGGGTTTTAGTAAAGATTAATAAACCCATGAGCCCTATTATAATTAACTAAAAACGTAGGGGTCTTTTTTTGCTTTAGAAAAAGCATAAAGTCAAGGTATGAGTGGAGTTCTTTCCCGACATTTTTCTGTTGGGCTTAGTAGGTCCAGACCAATTGGGTTCATGGACATGGGTATTATGGTAATTGTACCGGGACTTTCTTATTTACTAAGATAGGGTTTCTTAGGAAATAAGAAAGAGAACATTATATATATGATGTAATGTGTAACCCATGACAGATAGACAGACAGAGAAGAGTGAACCTAAAGGAGAGTCGAGTTTTCTTTCCCGTGGACGTAGGCAAGATTGCCGAACCACGTAATTCTCTTGTGTGTGATTGTTTGTCTTGTGTGGTTTAATTGTTCGTTCGATCGCTGATTCACGTTTCCGCATACACGCGCACAACAAGTGGTATCAGAGCTTTGGGTTTACTAGGGTTGGATTGTGCCGCGTTGCGATCGACGGATCGGATCAAGGGTATCCGGATTTTCTGCGCGTGGTTCTTCGTCGCAGGAAAGTGAGATCGGTTCAGATCATAGTTTGGGCCACACGATCAGAGAATAGAGAGATTGGGTTTCTTTGATCATCTCTGAGCCACGGAGAAACAGGATTGCCGCGCACGACTTCCTGTTCGTCGCCTAAGAAGGAGCCCGCAGACGCCACCATCGTCATCGGACGACTGCGGAATCGCCATCGCCGCCTGGATCTCGATTTGCAGAACCTACTGCAATTCTGATTTGCTGGATAAAGAAAAAAAAAAAAAAAGAGGAGCAGCCGCCCCGTTGCACAACTCGCCTGACTGTTCCGCCGCCGCCGCCTTGCCGCCGTCGCACCATCGCCGGAGTTCGCCGCTGCCGCGTGCCGTCCCGCTGCGCCATCGCCGGAAGAAGCAGTCAGCGTTTTCTGTGTACAAAAACAGAACCAGAACCCATTCTGTTTGGGGAGAAGAAGTATCCTAGGCAGGCCGGGTTGGGTTCAGTTCGGGTCAACCCGACCCGTTTGCAATAAGCCCAGCCCAGTACAGACAAGACCAAGTCAGGTCAGTTTCTGGGTCAGTTTCGCCTGACCCGTGAACAGGAAGCCCACTCCAGATTCTCCTCACATCAGCGCCACGTCAGCAAACTGTACGGTCAACAAGGGTTTGACCAGATTGACGGCTGAGAATTGTTTCGTCAATAACTTGATCATCCGGTGTCAGATCGGAGATCCGTTTGCGCCTACAGATTCGTTGCGAGCAGATCTACGTAACTGTGGAAGAAGATTGGTAGTTTGACGGTCAACAAGAAAGTTTGACCAATCGGAGCGTAGAAAATTATTTTTACGATATCGGAGCCATCCAGAGTCGGATTTCAGATCCGTTTCTTCCAGCGTGCTCGTGGTGACGAGATCTACAGATTGGTGCAGAAATTGAGGTTAGTGACAGTTGTTTATATTTTCTTGATTATTTAATTGAGATGGAGAACAACACTGTGAACACTACCATGATCAAACTCAACCATACCAATTGGTTGATTTGGAAACCTAAGATGGAGGATATACTCTATTGCAAAGACCTCTATGATCCCATTGAGGGGGATAGTGCCCGACCAAAAGATATGTCCGATCCAGATTGGAAAAAGATGCATAGGAAGACCATTGGTCACATTAGACAGTGGATGGATAACAACATATTTCATCACGTGTCTAATGAAACCAATGCGAGAACGCTTTGGATGAAGTTAGAAGAAAGATATGAGAAGAAAACCGCCGTAAACAAAACTTTTCTGATTAGAAAGCTTGTGAACATGAAATTCAAGGAGGGTGGTAAAATTGAAGATCACATAAATGATTTTCAATGCATTGTGAATGAGCTAGCTATAATGAAGATGGTCCTTGATGATGAGATGCAAGCTTTATTTCTTCTAAGTTCTTTACCAGATACATGGGAGACATTGGTTGTTTCTGTGAGCAACTCTACTCCAGATGGTTTGTTATCAATGAGTCAGGTTACTAGCAGCTTGTTAAATGAAGAAACAAGAAGGAAAACTGCAGGGACAGATAATGCACAGGCCTTTGTTACTGAGAATAGAGGGAGGAGTAAGAGTAGGGGACCAAAGGGGGGTCGTGGCAAGTCCAGAGGTGGCAAGGAATCACAGACTAAGAAAAAGTCTGGAAAATGCTTTCATTGTGGCAAGGAGGGTCACATTAGAAAGAATTGCTTTGCCTTGAAGGAAAAGAAAGAAACCAACAATGAGCAGAAGAATGACACTAACACTACTGCTACTTTGGATAATGAAGTAGTGATTCTTACCAGTGAAGTTGAAGAGTGTTTGAGTGTTGCAGATAATCAGGTTGAGTGGGTTGTTGACACAGCAGCATCCTACCATGCTACTCCTTCTAAGGAGATGTTCACGACGTACAAAGCAGGGGACTTTGGCACTGTGAAGATGGGCAACACAAGTCATTCAAATATTGTTGGGATCGGTGATGTCTGCATTCAAACCGATATTGGTTGCACAATGACGCTGAAAGATGTGCGACATATTCCTGATCTGCGGTTAAATCTGATTTCCGGGACTTCATTGGACCGTGCAGGTCATGAAAGTTACTTCGGAAATGGCAGGTGGAAACTCACTAAAGGGTCTCTTATTTTTGCGAGAGGGAAGGCGTGTAACACGCTGTACAAAACACATGTGAAGCTATGCAAAGGTGTGTTGAATACTGTTGAAGACAGATCCTCTCCAAATCTATGGCACAAGAGACTTGGACATATGAGTGAGAAAGGACTGCAGTTATTGGCAAAGAAAGATTTGATTCAATACTCTAAAGGTACATCCCTTGACCCTTATGATTATTGTTTGTTTGGTAAACAACATAGGGTTTCTTTCTCTAAAACATCAACTATAAAATCTAATGTGTTGGATTTGGTATATTCTGATGTTTGTGGTCCCATGGAGGTGGAGTCATTGGGTGGCAATAAGCTTTTTGTCACATTTATTGATGATGCATCCAGGAAAGTATGGGTTTATGCGTTGAAATCGAAGGATCAAGTGTTCCAAGTATTTCAGCAGTTTCATGTCATGGTTGAAAGAGAAACAGGAAAGCTCTTGAAGTGTCTCCGCACAGATAATGGTGGTGAGTACACATCCAACCAGTTTAAAGGCTATTGCTCAAATCATAGTATTCGACATGAAAGAACAGTTCCTGGTACTCCACAGCACAATGGTGTAGCCGAAAGAATGAACCGTACTATTCTTGAAAAGATGAGATGCATGAATAGAGTGGCACAGCTACCCAAGCCATTTTGGGGTGAAGCTATTTTGACTACCGTTTACCTGATTAACAGGTCTCCCTCAGTTCCTTTGGATTTTGATCTTCCGGAGAGAGTATGGACAGGTAAAAATGTTTCTTATTCTCATTTGAAGGTATTTGGGTGCAAGGCTTTTGCACATGTACCAAAGGAGCAGCGTTCAAAGCTGGATGATAAGGCAGTATGTTGCCATTCTTCTTGGCTATGGTGGAGCCGAGTTTGGCTACAGGTTATGGAATCCAGAGAAAGAAAAATTATCAGAAGTAGGGATGTGGTGTTTCATGAAGACCAATTTTTTGGAGATATTGAAAAGACTGAAAAGTCTAATGAAGTTGTTGATGGAGTGGTTGATCTCACACCGACCCTTCTCCATTGCAGACTACAGGTGGAGAAGGTGGACAAAACGATTTAGATAGTGATGAGGCGCAGGGGTTGCCAGATGAACAGGGTGTTGAGCAGGGGGAGCAGTCTCCTCAGTCAGAAACCACGGAACCTCAGGTTAGGAGGTCTACTCGAGAGCGTCAACCATCAACAAGATATCCTGCATCAGATTATATTTTGCTTACTGATGAGGGGGAGCCAGAGAGCTACCCAGAAGCAAAAACTCATGAAGATAAAGATGAGTGGATGAAGGCTATGCAGGATGAGATGAGTTCTTTGAAAAAGAACAATACTTATGAGCTGGTGGAACTCCCAAAAGGCAAGAAGGTTCTGAAGAACAAATGGGTGTTCAAGGTGAAGAGAGATGACAATGGAAAACTGATAAAGCACAAAGCACGGCTAGTGGTTAAAGGCTTTGCGCAGACGAAGGGTCTTGACTTCGATGAAATCTTCTCTCCAGTTGTGAAGATGACTTCTATCAGAGTTATCTTGGGTCTAGTTGCCAGCATGGACCTTGAACTTGAACAGATGGATGTGAAGACTGCTTTTCTTCATGGTTATCTGAAAGAAGAGATCTACATGACTCAGCCGGAGGGGTTTGAGGTAGAAGGAAAAGAACAGCTGGTTTGCAGGTTGAAAAAGAGTCTCTACGGGCTGAAACAAGCGCCGAGATAGTGGTACAAGAAGTTTGATTCATTCATGGTGAGTCATGGGTACCGGAGGACAGCTGCAGATCACTACGTTTATGTTCGTAAATTTGGTAATGGCAAATTTATCATCCTTCTTTTATATGTAGATGATATGTTGATAGTTGGACAAGATAGTGAAATGATTAGCAGATTGAAAATGGATATGTCAAAAACTTTTGACATGAAAGACTTGGGTCCCGCACGACAAATTCTGGGAATGCAAATACGTCGTGACAGGAATGCCAAGAAGCTGTGGTTGTCACAGGAAAAATATGTTGAACGGGTGCTAGCGAGATTCAACATGGTAGATGCTAAGCCAGTTAGCATGCCTTTAGCCAGTCACTTCAAGCTCAGTAAAAGATCATGTCCTACTACAGATGCAGAAAAGGAACGGATGATGTCTGTTCCATACTCCTCAGCAGTTGGGAGTCTTATGTATGCCATGGTGTGTACACAGCCAGACATTGCTCATGCAGTGGGTGTAGTGAGTAGATTTCTTTCTAACCCTGGGAAAGAGCATTGGGAAGCAGTGAAGTGGATCTTCAGATATTTAAGAGGTACATCAGATTTTTGCTTGTGTTTCGGAGCTTAAAACAAGTACTTGAAGGCTTTACAGATGCTGATTTTGCAGGCGATCTTGATCGTCGATTGTCTACTTCTGGGTACTTATTTACTTTTGCAGGGGGAGCTATTTCCTGGCAGTCTAAGTTGCAGAAGTGTACAGCATTGTCTACAACCGAAGCAAAATACATAGCTGCTAATGAAGCAGGGAAGGAGATGATTTGGTTGCGGAATTTCTTTAAGAACTGGATTGAAGCAAGGAGAGTATGTAGTCTACTGTGATAGTCAGAGTGCTATGGATCTTAGCAAGAATGCTACATACCATGCCCGCACAAAGCACGTTGATGTGAGATATCATTGGATTCGTGAGGTCATCGAGAAGAATCTCATGAAGCTGGAAAAGATCACACTGACAAGAATCCCTCTGACATGATGACTAAGGTCGTGTCTAAGGGAAAGCTGGAGCTGTGTTCAGAGTTGGCAGGACTGGACGCCTCGTAAGGGGTTCAGAGACGTCTTCCCCATGGTCTGGAGGGGGAGATTGTTGGGCTTAGTAGGTCCAGACCAATTGGGTTCATGGACATGGGTATTATGGTAATTGTACCAGGACTTTCTTATTGACTAAGATAGGGTTTCTTAGGAAATAAGAAAGAGAACATTATATATATGATGTAATGTGTAACCCATGACAGATAGACAGACAGAGAAGAGTGAACCTAAAGGAGAGTCGAGTTTTCTTTCCCGTGGACGTAGGCAAGATTGCCGAACCACGTAATTCTCTTGTGTGTGATTGTTTGTCTTGTGTGGTTTAATTGTTCGTTCGATCGCTGATTCACGTTTCCGCATACACGCGCACAACATTTTCATCCACTCCCAGCTCCCTCCTAGCAAATCATAGGATATGTATTTTTCACAAAATCTACATCTATACCCAGCACTAAAAGGAGTAGTTCTCCACATGAAATCCAACTAACTAAAAATACTTTGGGCATTTCAACTTCTTCCCAATCCATTCAATATCTGGGTTCCATTCTCTCTACCTCTAAGTGCGCCAGTCATTCTCAATGGAAGAAACCATATCAAGGCATTGCATCTAAAACCTCTCATTGGTCATCAAAATCCTTGTCACATGCTGGTAGGCGCGTTCTTATTTAATTTGTTCCATCTCATATTCCGTCATATTGGTTCTCTACTCACCTTGTCTATAAGAAAATTTGTAATTGACTTATTCTATGAATAGTAAATTTCTTTGGACAATCATATGCATAGACAAAAAGTTCTGCCATAGTTACAATGCAATCATTGCAATTGAATCCATTACAGTTACAGGTACCAATATATCTGTTACCAAGCAGTGACAGACTTTTTTGGTAATGTTTTCACTACATTTGTATGTGGTTAATGAACCACTTTTTTCAGGTGCCATTACATCTACAATGTAGTGTCTGCTGGCTTCCAGTTACAACAACTGATTGCAAAATGCTTTCAATTTAATTTAAATGCAATGATTGAACCAGATTTTTCCAGGTACCAATGTCCTTTAGAATGTGCTACCTGAAACTAGGCTGATAATAGTTAATAGCGACTGTATTGGAACTGTCTCCAATACTTTTAATTGTGGTGACAGAACCAGCTCCACAGCCACCACCAATTCATCTCTTTTAATGCAGTGATGAATGATATATTCATATACTATGTCGGTATGATACCAATTTGGCTGGCTTATTTTGGGACCTTTTCTCAGATAAAAATGCCCTCATTATGTAAATGGTTTCAAAATTATGAGATGAAGGCAGTTCAGTCACTTAGAAAAAAAGCCATTTAGGGAAATTACTCTTCCAACTAATCGTGGTGAATCTGTCATGACCCGGTCCTGAGATCTGATTAACTCAGACGAACCCCGAGTCGCGAATGCATACTTACTCCCCATAAATTCCGAATTAACAAAAGCTAAAACGAAATTCACAAAGGATCACAAATATATAACCTGTCAACTGTATAAGATTGCAAAAAATATACATTAACAAACTAAATAGCTAAGAGTTCTTACTACATGTTCTACATAGAATGAACCACCGTATACTTAATACAATACAGGGCACTTCTGGTTACATTCCAAAAAGGATTAACATTAAAACTATTTTCAATATGTTCTCAAAACTATTCCATTCGCACTCCGAGATCAAATCCACTCGATTAAACCTCCTGGAGGTATCGGGTGGGTACTCTCCACTGGCGGCGCGGCCGCTGCAGGATCGGCACGGGCATATGGGCCTGTGACATTCATCAATAGTACCATGAACACGACGGTTCAACAAGTACATATAGATATATCTATGTCCATACATGTTATCAGTTAAAAGAATCTATCGATTCATCAATCTAATAGTTCTACATGATTCAATATAAATAACATCCATTACATTTTATTTAACAATGAGTCAAGTAATACCAGTGAGTTGGTATCTACTAGGACATCTATTTCAGTCCTATTAGTTCTTCCAACGGAAGTAATATAGTCAAGTTGGCCAAGTAGAGTTCGTCAGTTCATCCACAAATGCTCAAGATTAAGAGCACCGGTTACTTAGTAGCATGAGGTGACTTGATCTCTTTTCTGTGATGGTACTATTTTAGAAATCACACCTACAACGGTCCTGTTCAATGCATGACACATGCACTAATGAGATAGATCCGGGAAAGGCCTCCCATGACTTAGGTATGTCACCCCTATATAGGAGAGTATCTCATTATAACTTCTACCAAGATGAAGTTGCCCAGCTCCATCTTTCAGTTATGAACAAATATGATGTTTCCAGTTGTCCATGAATTAGACCTATCTGTGTGTGACACTACACACCTAATTCATTTACTAGAAACAATGGGCCTTACGCAACCATACATATATACATGTTTA
This sequence comes from Litsea cubeba, assembly GCA_012931725.1. Lineage (NCBI taxonomy): Eukaryota > Viridiplantae > Streptophyta > Magnoliopsida > Laurales > Lauraceae > Litsea > Litsea cubeba. The sequence goes on from CM022946.1 coordinate 120,146,061, forward strand.
AGCATAAAAGAGTCTTTCAATTAAATAACCAGTTAAATATCCAGTAACAAAAGATGAGAATGCAGCTAGTGGGCTTTAGGGCATACACCAATCCCAACAAACTCCCACTTGCACTAAAGATCACTGCTTCCTAACCTAACACCATAGACTCAACATGAGAAGTGAAGACTTTCTCAGTAAGAGTCTTAGTGAATGGGTCAGCTAAGTTATTTGCTGAAGCAATATGCTCCACCACTATCTCTCCATCCTGAATGAATTCCCGATCAAGTGGTACTTTCTCATGAATGTGCTTGCCTTTCTTGTGATTCCTGGGCTCTTTGCACTGTGCTACAGCACCAGTGTTATGACAATCGGTTTTTGCACTGCGGGAACAACTCCTAATTCCAATAGAATTTTCTGAGCTATACTGCTTCCTTCGCAGCTTCCGATGCCGCCACATACTCTGATTGAAAGGTTAGCATATAATCTTTCGTTCTCCGAAGATACTTGAATATATGTTTAACAGCTGTCCAATGCATAGGTCCAGGGTTTGACTGATATCTGCTAACCATGCCAACGGCAAAGCAAATATCTGGTCTATAACATAGCATACATGAGGCTTCCAACAGCGGATGCATATGGAACTCTCCTCATGGTCTCTATCTCTTCAGATGTCTTTGGACATTGATCTCGGGACAGTGGTACTCCATGTCTAGAAGGTAGGAGGCCCTTCTTGGAGTCATGCATGTGTAAACTTGACCAATAGCTTCTCAATATAAGAAGATTGGGATAGGGCTAACATCTTATTCTTGCGATCACGCAAAAAGCTTGATCCCTAAGATATAGCTGGCCTCACCCAAATCCTTCATCTGAAATTGAAGAGGATAACCAAACCTTTGTGGATGACAATAAACCTACATCATTTCCTATGAGTAATATGTCATCTACATTATAGAACCAAAAATGCAACTGCTTTCCCATTTCCTTTCTTATACACACATGGTTCATCAATGTTTTGATCAAAGCCAAAGGATTTGACTGCCTGATTAAACTTGATGTTCCATGCTCTAGATGCTTGCTTAAGTCCATAGGATGGACCTTCTTAAGTTACAAACCATGTTATCTTGGCCACTAGCAATGAAGCCCTCTGGTTGCATCATATAGGATGCATTCGTCAAGACTTCCATTAAGAAAAGCTGTCTTGACATCCCATCTGCCATATCTCGTAGTCATAATGACATGCGATGGCTAAGAGAATCCTTATGGACTTAAGCATAGCCACTGGTGAAAAGGTTTCCTCATAATCGATACCTTCTTTCTGAGTATATCCTTTCGCCACCAGTCTTGCTTTGAAGGTTTCCACCTTCCCATCCACTCCTCTCTTTCTTCTTGTAGATCCACTTGCACCCTATGGGTTTGATCCCTTCAGGTGCATCTACAAGTTCCCAGACTTGATTGGAATACAAAGAATCCATTTCAGATTTCATCGCTTGCTGCCACATGTCAGCATCTATATCCGGTACTGCTTCATCATAACTAGGCAGGATCCTCAACCAGATCTCCAGGAGTCTGTCTTAAAAAGACACTCCTAGATATCTTTCTGGCTGTCTAGGAATTCTCCCACTACGACGAGGCTCCGGAGTGTTCAAAGGAATATCTTGTTCATCTACTGCCTCAGGATCTGGTACAGATGTTATAGGAGATCCCGGAAGAATCTCCTCAAGGGTTTCTTTACAACTAAGCTCTTGGTGCATCATACAATCATCCTCCAAGTACCTAGCATGAGTGCTGATGAGCACTTTTTGCTCCTTTGGATGATAAAAGATGCCACCTGTAAGTCCTTGGGATCCTAACCCTAGAGGGGGGGTGAATAGGGTGAGCTACACTTAATGACTAATTATGCCCAATTTTAAACTTCTTTAATTTACCTAGTCACTTGTGATGATTAAATTACATAATGCGGAAGCTAAAACAACATAATCACCACATAGCACACACCACAACACATATTATAGTGGTTCGGCCAACGTGCCTACATCCACTACCGGCTTGTGTTCCTCACACCCCACCGGATATTTCCACTATGTATGCTTTTCAATAGGCTAAGCAATAACCTTTACAACTATGCTTTTCTAGGCTAAGCAATAACCTCTTACAATATGCTTTTCAAGGCTAAGCAATAACCTCTTCAACCACAGGGTTGGTTATCTCTCTAAGTAGTGTCTATAATACACTTGATGGAGATTACAATTTTGGCTCATATAAATTGCCTCTAAATAGGCGGATATGAAAGTGAAAAATCTAACTCACACAAACACTATATGAATGCAAAGATGAATGCACAAAGTGTATGCATGGTGTCCTCAATCAATTTGAAAATAAAAGCTCATAAATGTATGCCAAAGGCCTTTTGAAAGTTTTAGCTCAAAACATTTATGATTGAGGAAATCGCTAATCACATGTTAAAAGTAAACTGTAAAAGGACATACCTATGTATGTCTAAACAAGTTGTGAAAATCAAAGAAACAAAACATGTGATGCATACTGGATTTCAATCAAATTAACAATGAAGCTCAATGTATGCTTAAAGTATTTGAAAGTGTTAAAAATACAAATATATTTGATTGAAATCAAGGGGTCAAAATCACATGTATAAAAAAAATACAACTTGAAGATGATTATACCAATCAAAGCTAACCAAGTTGTGAAACTTTAAAACAAAATACATGTGATTAGTAAAGTTGTTTGAATCCAAAACATAAGATAGATTTGAAAGAGATTTTCTTATGATGAAAAACAACAACCAAAGATTCAAAACCAAGTATAGGAATCATGTTACATATGATTTCAAAGATGATTCCAAAACATGATCTACTTAGATATACCAATTTAAGTACTACTTGGTTTGAAATCAGGTGAATGTATCCAAAACAATGACTCAATTCAAAACATAACCATGTTAAGGACACAACAAATCATACATTAAACATGCTAGAAAAGATTTACCAATAAATAGAATAAAGCATGACTAACAATATGATTAGGAAAAGCAAGCTTACTTAGTGATTTAACTTCATTAATCCAAGCTTTAGCTTTCCTAATGACCCTTAGATTCCCTTAGCTCATTCCCCTTGTTTGGCCTCAAATCACCTCAGAAGGGCCTTAGAGTTTCCTCACTTTGGCTAAGGAATGAGCTTTCTTTTTATACAAAAAATTACCAACGGCTAGTCCTCGGTCGACCTCTACAGGGCGCGGTCGACCTGCCCTTCAACGGGCAAAAAATATGACCGTTTGAAAATAATGCCGTTGCCTCTTTCCCGGTCGACCTGCCAGTGGGCTTGGTCAACCGTCCATGGTCTGGTCGACCGGCCACACTGCAGGGTCGACCGGGTCCCCTGGACCAATTCCCCCAAAAATGCATATTTTGCATATTTTAAAGTATTTTTCTTTGGGGACTTTTTGGGGCCATTAAATCACGCTTGAAAATCATGTTTTAAATCATTCTAAGGGTTTTAAAAACATGCAACATAACAAGCCTAAAAAATGATTTGAAACTTTAAAATCAAAGGCTAGCTTGATTCTTAAAAACTCTTTTTCAAACTAAATGCATCCAGTTTTAAAAATCAAAACATGCATGAAACATGAAATTTAAAAGACTTAAATCAATGCATGTGAAAATATAGATTTCAAGTATTTTTAAAATCAATGCTCATGTGAAAATTCAAATGATGAGAAAATGATAATGCATCCACCAAATTGCAATCTACAAATCCTAACAATCTCCCCTTTGCAATTTGATGGCAAACTCACTCAACACTGAATTTCACACTAAGTCTTCAGCTCCCCTTAGCTGGACAAGTCTTGAAATCTCTTGGATTGATTCTTTGACTTAGCTTGGGCTCTTGTTCTTTTTCTTCATTCTTGATGCTTGGAGCTTGATCATTCTCAAGCTTCTTTCTCTCTAGCCAAGCAACTTCTTTAACTCCCAAGCTTAGTCTTCTATCAACTCTCCCCTTTGACCATGCACTCTCTCTCTTTGGCAAGATATGCATCTTCTCCCCCTTTGGAAGATAATACACAATCTCCCCTTAGATAAATTGGCTATATTCTCCCCTTTTGACATCTACAATATTCTTCCCCCTTTGACATTAAATTTGCAAAGGTACCTACACACATGAAATAAGGAAAATACCTTTAAGTAGCACCTGTTAACTAAACAAATCGAAAATGAAATATATAACAGGTATCATGTATGGTAGTAGTCTAAGGGTATAAAGCCAATTCAATGGTGAATTTGATCAAAACTAATACTTCCTATGAAGATTTACTCCCCCTCAATCCATATTCTTCTTTTGTCAAGCTTTTGACAAGGATTTAACTAATAGGTACAAGAAGAAGATGGTTTTACCAAATGAGGGTCAATTTCAAGGAAAGGATTAGATTCATTTAACTATAGAGCTCAATATGATCAAATTACCAAGATTAAGAGCAAGGTCATGGAGAAAAGCAACCATGGATACCAATTGGAATAAAGAATACCAATTGAGATTAAAGGATATTACTATTATCTCAATCACTCTAAATGGAGTTAAAAAGAATATAACTACTAGGATCAATCCAAATTAGAGCTATCCATGATGTTATGGGGTTTATTCAACATAGCATCAATTAATATACCTATGAAAAACATATGCTATGTAAATTTTGAAATCATTTCATCCAATCAAAAACTATGACTATTATGTGCACAAGATGAATGAAATGAAGTTCAAACATGAAGCCTACCTCAACCATTAACCAACCAAGATTATTAACATAAAACATGGTGGTCATAAGATTTACCTATATGAGCATGAGAGGAGGCAAACATGAACATTATGATGCTAATGGAATGTGACATGGAATAAAGATATATTACTTATCAAGTTCAATCCAATGTACACAAGGTTTATCACAATCTCAAGATATCATTGGATATGACAACAATCGAAAATTAAACTAATTGAAACCAATTGAATATGAAACATGATTAAGAGCATAGATGTGACAAACACAAAATTCCATCAAGCAACATAAATGGTAAATCATCACTTTAAAGATATAGTAACTTAGTGAGCATAGTGATGAACATTTTAAATTGCATGAAATGAAATGTCTTTAGGTGGTACATGCAATTTGAAAATTGAAAAACCATATGAACTCAACATGAAGGAAATCCATCAAAAATAGATATGCCTATGAGATACAAATATGGATTTTGATCAGAGTCTCATATGATCATAAATATGATATTGAAAAAATGCACAAGCGATATTACTATGAAATTATGCATAAAACAATATCACAACCATCCATCTATAGCAAAGCGTATGAAGTACAAAGGATGGATTTGAGAGAGTTCTAGTATGGTATCCACAAATGGAACTTAAGAGCACCAACCATACATGGAACTATATGACATTTGCATAGAGAGGATCAATTATAATCAAGATCTAACTCATACCATATCATCAAAAAAGAATATAACTATTCATGCACAAGAAGGTATGAAGTTAGAACGATATCATGGATCGCATATAGATGAAAATGGATCTCATATAAGGTATACCTATGAAGAACAATGGTTTAATTCAAATTCATCTAAAATGATCCATTAATCTATCATGTAAAAATCTCCACTCTAGCAAATGTACTAAGCTTACAATGCAATGGAAAATGGATATGAGGATCATACCAATGAGCTTAGCACACAAAATCAAATATGTACTTAAGAAACTCAAATGATAATGAAACAAAAGATTTTACTATAAAGCACATAAATAATCATCAATTTGCATTAATGAAACGATATACAAAGTTAGGCAAAAACATGCAAGTCAATGACATCATACCCAACCATACAAAGTAAGACATAATAACAAAGTCAATTTGCATTGAAGGAATGTAACTTTGTTGAGCAAAGATGCAAATTGCTTGTAAAATGTATTTCCTTCTAAATGATATAAACATAAGCACAAGGAAATAAACTCATGGAAAATGCTTCAATAAATCTAACTAATAAGGCTTAGAACATTTTCCAAAGATCTTTAATTCACTCCAATATTCAAAAGCCAACAATGAAACATTTATAAACTTATGATCAAGTGATTTTGAAAACCATGAAGTGAACTAATACCATATTTTCAATTTGTATCCTAAATATGACAATAGATACTCATACAAATTGAACACATATTTTCCATACAAAAAGATATAACTTGTAAGTTCATGGAAAATCTAAATTGATTTGAATCATTTGTTTTACAAAATAATCTAACTATGATATCCAAACAAATGATTTTCCAACATCAATTGATCATGAAAAATCTAGCTAAGAAAGCTTTTGTAATCACAATCAATTGATGATCATCAAATAGAAATGCACTACAATAGTAATAACTATATGAGAACAAAATGCAAATCTATATGAGGATATTGCAATCAAATGATTTTGAAAACCCAAGGATATAACTAAGAAAGTTCATGTAGACAAAATCAAATGATCACAAAGAAACATTGCATTTTAAGAGATGTGACTATGTAGAAACAAAATGCAAATGTAACATGACCACAATTAGATATGACAAAAAAAAAGGTTGGTCTAGTGAGGTTCAAGTCCTTAAGGTTAGTCCAAAAGTCTACCTTTGAAGATTCACTTAAGGTCTTGAAAAGGTTGTCCTTGAGGGTTCACTTTGAGGGTTCCCACCAACTCTTGGAGTTTTAACTCGAAAAAGTTTTAGAGTGGTGAGATTGGAATCTTAGGGGAATTAGAGAGCTAGGAAAGAAAATTCCATTTTCAACCATAGTGGAAATCATTCTTAAAAGATATGCATTAAAACACAACTCTAGGGTTCAAATCTACATTTAAGCATATAAGGAATCAACTCCGGGTGTTTAAGCCCTAAATGGAGTAACCTTGCTCTGATACCACTTGTAAGTCCTTGGGATCCTAACCCTAGAGGGGGGGTGAATAGGGTGAGCTACACTTAATGACTAATTATGACCAATTTTAACTTCTTTAATTTAACTAGTCACTTGTGATGATTAACATACATAATGCGGAAGCTAAACAACATAATCACCACATAGCACACACCACAACACAATATTTATAGTGGTTCGGCCAACGTGCCTACATCCACTACCGGCTTGTGTTCCTCACACCCCACCGGATTTCCACTATGTATGCTTTTCAATAGGCTAAGCAATAACCTTTACAACTATGCTTTTCTAGGCTAAGCAATAACCTCTTAACAATATGCTTTTCAAGGCTAAGCAATAACCTCTTCAACCACAGGGTTGGTTATCTCTCTAAGTAGTGTCTATAATACACTTGATGGAGATTACAATTTTGGCTCATATAAATTGCCTCTAAATAGGCGGATATGAAAGTGAAAATCTAACTCACACAAACACTATATGAATGCAAAGATGAATGCACAAAGTGTATGCATGATGTCCTCAATCAATTTGAAAATAAAAGCTCATAAATGTATGCCAAAGGCTTTTGAAAGTTTTAGCTCAAAACATTTATGATTGAGGAAATGCTAATCACATGTTAAAAGTAACTTGTAAAAGACATACCTATGTATTCTAAACAAGTTGTGAAAATCAAAGAACAAAACATGTGATGCATATGGATTTCAATCAAATTAACAATGAAGCTCAATGTATGCTTAAAGTATTTGAAAGTGTAAAACATACAAATATATTTGATTGAAATCAAGGGTCAAATCACATGTATGTTGACACCAAAAATGTCACTTTGCCTTTTCAAGATCCAAAGAGCTACATGAAGTCGCAACCTGCCATAAATAGGCAATGCTGCTTCCAAAAATCAAATCTTGTCAGAATCAAACAAAAACTGCAAGATTCTTCCAGACAGCCAAAAGAGGAGTACACAAGAAGTTTCGGGCCATTTCAAAATCATTTGGCCTAACTTCGTTTCTCCGACAGCCGAAAAGGAGCTCTCGGCGGCAAAAGCTCTCCGGGACCATGATTTCCAAGACAGAGCCTATGGATCATCTTAAAATGACTCCAATAGGTTCCCTGTCAAATTTCAAGTCAATCGGACATCGGTTGACCGCACATCAAACCCGCGACATCTTCATCGCGACAAAAAGCAAGTCTACAGGTGATAGGACCCCAAACGGCTTCAAAACTCAAACAAAAGCCTATGGTTGGTCTTATTTATTGCCTCAGCAGGCTTCACACCAAATTTCAGGTCATTCCGACATCGTTTGACCCAGTTTTCAGCTTCTGACGGAAAATCGGCAGCTCTGCGCGACAAAGTCTTCGGCTTTCTCAGGAAATTGGAAACTTTGCAAAATAAAATGCAAGGATTCTCATCAGGTTTCCTACAAAGAAATCAGGCCAATAAATGGTCAAAATGTCAAGGAAAAGTACAGAAGAAAAAAGAATCAGAAAAAAGCAAAACGGACGCAAAACGGGACCAAAAGGGGGGAAAACCCCCCAGGGTCGCAGACCCCTGCGACCCTGGGCCAGGGTCGCCGGCGACCATGGACCCCGGGGTCGCCGGGAAAGCCCGGAAACCCCGGTTTTCGCCGTTTTTTCGCGATTCGAGGAGCCCAGCCTCTGGTACTTTCCAAAATTCATGCTTTTGAGACACCAAGTCCTCTGACATCCGTCCAAAACACGGGTAAATCATCAAGAGTATCGAAGACAGTATTGATCGCCACCCGGTCAACCGAAAAAAAGTGTGCTTTCCACCCGACCGATCGAGAAATCGACAGGACAGATGGCACCGACCTGCTGTTGACAACAAACACCTGAAATTACATGGTCATCTGATGTCGATCTACATGAAGATCCATCGATGATCATCGACAGAAGAATTCCAAAAGACGTGGCACGGCTCGCGACTCTTCAGCTGCTCGGCGACCACTTAATGCGATTAATTGACTAGCTTTATTACAGTCATTAATCCATTTCTTTGGACGGCCCAATCAGAAGCAAGCATTTGGGAGTTACAAGTCAAGAGATTCATGGCATTTAACCCATGAAACTCCTCCCCTCATGGCGATTAAAGGCGATTAAATGCCCTCAATCTCCTCCGGCCAATCAGAAGCCAAGAAAAAGAAGTTACAAAATAAACAATTCAATTTTGTAACTCCTCCCATTATGTGGCTTAATGACATTAAAAGCCCATAAACCCACCTAAAAGGCTACCTAAAAGCCTATAAATAGGAGGGCTCTCCAAGAAGAAAGGACAATCACAGAACATCAGAAAAATCAGAGAAAAAAGCACAAGCACACAGACAGAAATCCAGAGAAAGGAAAAAGAGAGAAAACTCTGCGGAAGTTCTACACCGGCCACCGCAATAAGGTGACAAAAGTCCCTTGGGGGGTACCCCCCCCAAGGTCCTTGCCTTCTCCTCCTGCCTCCAATGGCTTAGATGTGGCTTTTTCAGCCCGTCTACTCGTTTTTTTATTGGACATAGGACCTTCCTTTGGTCTTTGTCTTCTAAAAACCCGAGGTTATAGCCAAGCCAAGTGAATCAAATAGCATCCTCTGTTCTCATCTGCATGGATGATGGCGAAGCCCACATATGGCTTGCGACCGTCAATCTAAACGAGTCCTCCACAATCTCCTGAGAAGTTAGATCCTCCTTTTCTTGCTTTTCATTGTAGTTTGTATTTTTTCAAAAGACAAAAATCACAATTCTTGTCTTTCATTATTGATAAGGGATGTAAAATCGGCTATAAATGCCAAAATCGGTCTATAAACGCCAAAAAATCGGCTATAAACGCCAAAATCGGCTATAAATGCCAAAAAAATCGCCTTTCACGGCAAATCAAGAAAAATGTCTCTTTTCTTAAATATATGTGCAATGGAAAACTTGAAAGAAGTTGATTTCCTTTTTACTTGCGAAGGTTGATCTCCGGATCACCACTTGCAATTCCAGTAAAAATAGAAAATCTGGCACACCCACAAAAAAAAGAAATGTTGATACACGCCCCTGCCCCCCGGTTACGAAAGGGTCGGACCCGACGGACTCCCACGTCCGCCGACCTCGGTAGGAACCAAGCAGGAGCGCGGTCCATCAAGCTGGCATCACCCGGTGGGACTCGTTTATCTGAGAACACGATGCTAGAAATGAAATATTTGCATATCATATATTTTGCTCTATGCTTATATTTCTTTTCTCGATTCCTTGGCTACTTTATAATTGGTGGCCTATGTTGAATTCTGCAAAAAAAAAATGAGATGAGATTTTTTGTTTGGAAATTTCTAATTCTTTGAATTTATTTCCATTCTTTCTCTTTTCAAAAAAAAAAAATTTTTAAAAAAAAAAAACAAAAAAATTTAGATTTCTCAATTTGGATTCAAAATTGAGAAACCTTGATCCGTTCCTATCGTCATTCGCGCTTGCAGAAAATGTTGAGCCTGTTCGACTAAGGTTTTGGGCCATGGTTTCTCTTCGATGAGTTCGTTAAAATAAAAAAAAAATATATATAGATATGAAAAAAAAAAAATAAAATTTTTTAGATTTCTCAATTTGGATTCAAAATTGAGAAACCTTGATCCGTTCCTATCGTTTCATCGCGCTTGCAGAAATGTTGAGCCTGTTCAGACTAAGGTTTGGGCCAATGGTTTCTCTTCGATGAGTTCATTAAAAATCAAAAAAAAAAATATATATATATGAAAAAAAAAAAACAAAAATTTTTAGATTTCTCAATTTGGATTCAAAATTGAGAAACCTTGATCTGTTCCTATCGTTCATCGCGCTTGCAGAAATGTTGAGCTGTTCGACTAAGGTTTTGGGCCATGGTTTCTCTTCGATGAATTCATAAAATAAAAAAAATATATATACAAAAAAAAAAGAAAAAAAAAAAAGACATAGACCACTAAGGTTAAACCAACTGTGTTCTTTGATCTTGGTTGATTCAAAGAAAAGCCTTGTCCAGAGTGTGGAGACAGCTTGACTGTTCTAGGCAAGGGTCCTCCAAACGGGTTCATTAAGTAATCCTACCCTTACCTGGGGGCAATTCTATCAATCATGATTTCATAAGACCGGGTTAGGAGGCCTATGTGTACTCTCTCGTCTTTTAAAAAATAAAAATAAAAATTTTAAAATAAAAAATAAAAAAATAAAAAAAATTTTGAAAAAAAAAATCTTAAAAAAAAAATAAAAAAAAAATAAATAAAAAAAAAAAAAAAAAAAAGATTTTTTTAAAAAAAAAAAAAAAATCTTCAAAAAAAAAAAAAAATCTTCAAAAACTTCAAAAAAAAACTTCCGTCATTTTGGGTTTAGATTGGAGAAATCTTGGTCTTCTTCTTTCTGAGCACTGGCGCTCGCGGAAATCGCTGAGCCCGTGTTCAGATTGGAGTGCCTTTTGCTCTCTTTGATGAACCCGATATTGGCCTTTCAAAAGAAAAACTCGTCATTTTTAGATTCAGATCCGAGAAATCATGGTTCATTTCTTTCTGAGCACTGGCGCTCGCGGAAATCGCTGAGCCCGTGTTCAGATTGGAATACCATCTGCTCTCTTTGATGAATCCAATCTTGACCTTTCAAAACAGAGAATCTCATCTCATAGATGCGGTCTCAAAACATTTGTGTCTAGCGGTACTAGTACGCCCTTTCAGGGTCTACTGTATTGCGACCGGCACATCTGTAACTCCAAACTTTATATTCTTCTTACCTCGAGCAAGCTCTGCTTCTCGATAAGTCGAATTTAAGTTCACAATTGCTTCTAGCAGTCACTGGGATGCCCATTCCAGGCTTACCATATCTGCGATCAGAACAATTGTACCTTCTATGGCATTTTGCCTTCCTCATATTGCTTGGGTCACCTACCTCGAGCAATTTGAAAAGACGAAACCATAGAACTTCCCATTTATGATCATTATATTCTTGTGATTACTAATGGATGTGGTCTTGTTTCAGAAATTTTCGAAAAAACTAACAATGGCAGCTTCACTAACCATTACTTTCGACGAAAGCAAGCACCAACTCATGCTTCAACAGAAGCAAACCACGCGCACCTACAAGCGCCCCATCAGCTGCCGAAGTGTCAACTCCCTCGGCAACTCTGTGAACTCCGGGTCGACCTCGACTCCCCGGACTATCGTCTTCGGGACGCTGGGACCATTCCCACTTCCTGAGGAACAAGCTGCTCCCTCCAAGAAGCAGAAACTCGCCTCTCAACGTGTCACTACCGTGACACCAAAGGCGAGCACCAGAAGACCTGAAGCCCGTGGCAGCCCCACGAAGCCTCAACCCGCAAACAACCAGGTCTACCCCAAGACTTGGTCCCCAAGACCTTCACCAAAACAGAGAAGGTCCCGGACATCCACTAAGCCAGCATTCCTGGCCCCACTCAAGGAGAACCAAGTTCTATCCTCTTGCTTTTAATGAAAGAGGAGAGACCATCTCCACCTGACTTCCAGTCAACCCAGCATGAGCCGGCTTGTTCCTACAAGCCCAAAATCAATATCAATGCATCACAAGGCCCTCACAAACATTCTGGCTAAGGCCTACAAATCTGCAGTTCGACCCTTCATATCTACAGGGGGCCGAACTTCAAAAATTCAAAGCTTCGCTGCATACAGGCAAAGGATAGGGTTCGCATCTGTCCTTGCCCATCTACAATGAGAAGACATCAGCTCGGCTTCTGCGTGCCCGGAGGGGAGCACATCTTCATCGTAAGAGCCCAGTCACAGCTGACCCGAAGCTCAATTGCTCGTCGTATACGCCGCCGCGCGCAGTAACCGAACAAAAGAGACTACAGAAGCAAAGGACCCCAGCCTCCCCAACAACGTTTAAGTCTCTCCAAAATGGGTCGAAAAAGAAAGACCCAACCAAGTTGCTGCCGTCCATAGGGTTGGAAAAAACCAGAAGGCGCCAAAAATCAGCAACAAAAAATCCATGTCCGACGTCCAATGACCCGCAGCGTCTCAAGGACAAGAAGACATTCAGAAGAATCCCCTGCTCCTCTCAAGCAAAGGACAGCAGAGTGATCCTTCCTCAAGCTCTTCTTCGAAAAGAATGAGCCCCAGCTCAGTCACCAGGACAGTTTCTTCTTTCGAATCACGAAGGATGAATGTCTTGGCTACAAATTCTGAGCCACCACCACCGCAATCCACCTCCAGAAGATGCGATTACCCGCAGCCAGCAGTTGGAACAGGGCCAGCAGAGGATTGAAACTCTGATGGAAAACCTTCTCCCTCGCCTTCCAAAATCAGGCGAACAATGAACCTCCTCCGAATCATCAAGACGACGAGGTAATAGAGAAGAAAATGAGTCACGCGCCCTTACTAAAAAGGACGTAGACGGTATCCTCGCCAAAGCAAAAGAAGAGGATATACTCAAGGAGCATGGGATCAAGCCACCATATCCCTTATGGATGGACTCGGTCCCGTTCCCCACCAAATTCAAGCATCCTACTCTCCAAACATATACGGGGAAAGGATCAGCCAGACAGCACATCACCCACATTCGTAGAGGTGAAAACATACGGCAGATGCCCTAGCCGGACTTGCCGCATCCATGGCAATCCAGGAAGGGGAAAAACATGCAAGTCACAGTGTGCGAAGAAGAATCCTTCCTCCTCTTAACACACACCAAGCAGTTGCTGAATGCCACCAAGTTGTCGGAAGTCGGATTTCAATCCTTCAAACTTCAATTGGCGACTGGAGGGATCCGTTCATTGATTACATTATGTTTCGGAATCCTACCTGAAGATCCAAAAGAACGGGTAAGCATCCAAAGGCGAACCCCAAGCTTCCATTTTGGATATTCCTTCAAAAATCCTTTACAGGAAATCCTTCACCGGAGTACTTCTACGCTGCTTATCACAACAAGAGGCTGAAGAAACACTCAAAGAAGTTTCATGCTGGTCTTGCGGAGCTCATCAGGCTGGACCTAAGCTCTATGATCAGATAAAAAGGTTAGGATATTACTGGCCTACCATGGTAGCTGATGCAATGCAATTTGCTAAGCGCTGCCAACAATGCCAAGTTCATGGAGATTACATTCACATGCCTCCAGAATGGCCTGCATCCTACAGCGATCTCATGGCCTTTCGAAGCCTGGGGTATGGACATCATAGGTCCTATTTCTCCCCCTTCAAGCAAAGGTCATCGCTTCATCTTCGCCGCTACGGATTATTTCTCCAAGTGGTCAGAAGCATTTGCGTTTAACGAAATGAAGACCTCATCAGTCCTTCAGTTCCTACGCACCAACATCATTTGTCGTTTCGGCATACCCAAAAGATTCGTCCATGATAACGGACCACAGTTCCGGGATCATCGATTCTACAGGTTCTGCGACAAATACAAAATTCAAAAGCTGTCCTTCGACTCCATACAATCCGGCAGCAAATGGGTTAGCAGAAGCTTTCAACAAGACACTCGCAAAATCCTCAAAAAAATGGTCTCTAATCACAAAAGAGACTGGAGCGACAAAATGTCTGAAGCTTTGTGGGCCTATCGAACCACCGTTCGAGGACCAACCCATAGCACACCATTCTCCTTAGTCTATGGATGCGAAGCTGTCGTGCCCTTGGAAGTACAAATTCCTTCCTTGAGGGTATCCTTGCAAAATGACATGACTCAAAAAGCAATGTCAAATTGCGGCTCCATGAGCTGGACAATCTCGATGAAAGACGGCTCGAAGCTCAACAAAGCATTGAACTTTACCAAGCACGTATGGCAGGATCTTTCGATAAAAAGGTCAGGCAACGCGCCTACAAAAAGAATGACTTGGTTCTTGCGGTAAAAAGACCAATGGTCTTCGCTCACAAGTCCAAAGGCAAATTCGAGCCAAAATGGGAGGGACCCTACGTCATCGACAAAGTTTTCTCCAATGGCGCATACGCACTCCTAAACATGGAAGGTGACAGATGTATGCTGCCATCAATGGCAAGTTCTTAAAGCGGTACTACCCTTGAAGACTTACCCAACTGGGTAAGAGCAATGCCTGTACAGCCAAAACGGTTTCCAGGTACACGCTCGCTAAACCCACCCTTTTTTAGAATTTTCATATCAAATGTTGAAATTTCTAGAAATCTAAAACAATGCTTACTTTCATCGTTTCATTGTTCAACAAAAATATCCAAGTTTAGGAACCTTTCCCTAACTTGACCAAAATTTTCAACCCTTGAACCCAAATTCATGGTTTTGAAATAAAATCCGGATTCAGGGATTTCCACCCTAGTCCACCCTGCCTTTTACCGCCAAAATGGTTTTAGGTCAAAAACTTATGACCCTCGTGTCTTTTAAACAAAAAAATGTTTTTTCAAAAACCGCGAGGGAAGCGACGCTTAGTCGATACTCGCACAAATCGGAAGCAAGCGAACCACGTTCGACACTTCCAAATCGCAGGGAAGCGACATTTGTCGATACTTGCAAAATCCAAAACCGTGGAAAACGCAACATTTCAGTTGATATTCCACACCCAAATTTCAAAGGTTCGAAAAAACCCTAAAAACTGTGGAGACGCAACATTTCAGTTGATATCCATAACCCAAAGGTTCGAGAAAACCACAAATTTCAAAAATCGTGGGGAAACGACATCAAGTCAGTACCCGCAAAAACCAAAATTTTTGAAAGCAAGGATGCGACATTCCATCGATACTTGTGCACCCAAATCCGCGAGGAATGCGACATTCCATCGATACTCGCAACCGAATGAGCAAGGAATGCGATATTCCATCGATACTTGCAAGAACATTCAGCAGGGAGGCGACTTTTAGTCGATACTTGCATTTTTTTGAAAACCAAACTGGCTATAAATGCCATCAAAACAGGCTATAAATGCCACAAACCGGCTATCAATGCCACCAAAAATAAACGGCTATCAATGCCACAAATAAAAAAAACTTGGATTTCAAAAAAAAAAAACCCGGCTATCAATGCCACCAAAGCAAAACAGGCTATCAATGCCACCAAAAACAGGCTATAGATGCCATAAAACAAACCGGCTATCAATGCCACCAAAATTGGCTATAAATGCCACAAACAAAAAAAACTCGGCTATCAATGCCACAAGAAAAGCTGGCTCTCATGCCAAAATTGGCTTCCATGCCACAAACAAAACCTGGCTTTCATGCCAAAACAATCATTTGACAAAAGATTTTCACAAAATGACAACCTTTTGATCAAATCCCATTTAGCAATTACTTTTATCACAAAAAGATTCAAGTGAGCGTAGGGATACAAAAAAACATCCCATTTAGCAATTACTTTTATCACAAAAAGAAAAGTGAGCGTAGGGATAACAAAAAAAGTGTTCACAAGCACTACAAAAAAAAAGAGTACCAAAAAATACAAGTGGTACCAAAAAAAAGTGTTCACAAGCACTACAAAAAAAGAGTACCAAAAAAATACAAGTGGTACCAAAAAAAAAGGAGAAAGAAGGATGGTTTCTGTATACAGGAGCTCAATCAAAATGGTCTCCAGCCAAGAGTTCAGCTCCCCAAGCAGACTTTTAGCCTGTTGTCAAGGATTCCAAGGCACGCTTCTTCAGGAACTTGCCATGAGATGCTGGAGTGGGCTGTACCCCTTCTCTCACACCAGGAAGCTTACCTCGAGCAGCTTGCCATTGTTTATCCTCATCAAACTTCCTTTTGAGAACCTGTTCGGCATCTGCAACATGGTGAATCAGGACAGTCTCCCTTTCACGAGCCTCTGTAATTTCAGCCCCATTTGGCAGCGACTTGTGCCTGCAGAAGCTCAAGACGTTTCCTGGCCTCATCGACCTCCCTATCAAGGATGTTAAGGTCATGTGTCAGCCCGATGATGGTTAGCTCTTCTCTATTCCTCTTTCGGACTGCCACCTTCTTGCTTTCTGTAGCCTCATCTAGGTCAGACTTAGCCTTATCAGCAGGGTCCAGGAACATCCCTTGAAGAACTGGTCATCAGCCAAACTCACGGTCTCAAACACTTGTCACCCAGTGCAATGATCCTATCAACGATCGCCCTGGCACCTGTGACATCCAGACCAGCCTCTTCAGCATCACTGAGAATCTCCTGCACATGCTGGATCATGCCAAATCCGACTTCCAAGTGCCCAGAAAGGAGAGTCTCAATCCAAGAGCTCACAACTCGCATCACCACCTTCTTTCGCAAAAAGAAGAGATGGCCCAGCTGAGGATTCGCCCAACTCCGTTGGTCGGCTACTCATGTCATCATCTGGTTGAAAGATGTAACAAAAGAACTCTTTCCAGCTGAAGCTGCTCCTGCTCGGAAGGAATCTCAGCGCGAGGAATCTCCTCAATATTGTCAGAGCTGGTCCCAGGAATCTCTACCTCTGGATCAACCTCTGGCACTCTCTTGCTCTGGAAAGCAACGAATCCCTCCTCTGCCACTTCAAAACCTGCAAAGGAAACACAAAAGGTATGAATATGACCCTGTTTGAAAATCATTATCAGAGTTATAACTACAAAATACCTTCTTCGACGACTGGCGAACACTTTCTTCCTCCATGAACTCATCGAAAGCATCATCAACATTTGCGTCGATCGATGGTTCAAAGTCATCAGAACCCTGTGGCAAGTCAGCTGACAAAAAAAAAATGTGTTAGCAAACCAAGTCACAAACAAAAAAAAAAAGAGCAAAAGAAGTCGTACCAATTGGAGATTCTGGATTTACTCCAGAGTCCCTCGGTTCTTCTTCAGGTGCCTCAACAGGATCCATCACCACCTCATCGGTTGGGACCTCAGGCATCACCAAGTCTTCCTCTGATAAAAAAAAAAAAAGAAGAAAGCAGAAACAAGAAGCAAATCATAACATGGAAAAAAAAAACCCATGAAAAGAAATGGAAAGAGAAAAAGGAAGAATCATACCTTCACCGACGGTCTCTTCTTCTCGGCTTCTCTTCTCTGGAGGCTCGTCAGCATCCACTGGCACATCCTCATTGATAGTAAAAGGAACTTCCAAGTTAGGAGAATCCTCATGCTGCCCCTGGCTGCGATGATGACTCCTCCTCCTCTTACTTCTGCGGGCTCGCTTCTTAGAAGAACCTACCCCGCTGTCAGAGTCAGGTTTCCCACTTGACTCATCACTGGATGGTCTGCTCTTGCCAGTAGACTCCACGGAAGCTTGCCTCTGTGCCGCTTGCATCCAAGCGCCAAGTTCGGCTTCCTCCTGTTCTAGCTGCTCCAAAGCCTCGTCAGGTATTTCTCGAACAGCTTCAGAACCGATGACGCCCTGGTCACCGAGAAAGCCTATCTTGTGCTTCTCTCCAGAAAGGAAGGCCCAAACTTCCTCTCGCCGGATGCCATCCGACTTTCCAAGGCCCTTTCCAGATGCCAGCTTCACATCAAGCTCCTTCCTGGAAAGTCCCCGATATGCCGAGAAGCTCTCCGCGAACCACTTCGCAAAAGCCGGCAGTCCGGGAAGTCAGCAACACAGGATAAGAAATCATGGCTGTAGTGTCTTCAGCACTATAGAAAGCCCATGCATTTCTCCCGTCCTGTAAGCCTCCAAAGCGCTTCTCACCATACTTGAAGGGCTCCAACAACGCCTTGAGAAAAGCCAAGCTGCAAAGCAAAGCGAGAGGGTACATACGGCTGGATGTCGACGAAAGATGTCTGCGGTACACCATCGTGCCGACACGTATGCTGAAAACCACTCTCTCTCTGCGTTTGTCAGGAATAATGCCTTCCCGACCCCGCCCTGGTAGAGTCTCGGGAGGCACCAAATCAAAAGCCTTCTTCCGCAACTCAGGAGAAAGCTTTACTGAAGATTGTGCCCCATCTCGACGTCCCTTAACCGTCGGATCCTCATGCGGGCAAACAAAAGTGATTCGGACACGGCTTTGCCCTTAGCCAGTCGAATCATCAGAGGATCATCATCCTGTGCAGCACCCAGCCATGGAAGCCCGGACAGTGGTATACATACCACGAATAAAGAATATGGGCTGAAAATACCCTATTCATGGGAAGCCCAAGCCGAACCAAAAAAGCAGCAGCCTGCAGTTCGGTACACACAGGTAGGAGTAAAGAGCAGGCACCAAAGCAAGCTGCTCTCCAAACGCCATCTGACAAGCCGGGAAAATACAATGCGGCCTGATTGTGCGTTCCATCTCCTCCAGCAAAAAATGCCTCACCAAGCCAATAAGTGAGGTACACAGCGAGATCTCTCCGCAGTGCAATGTCAGGACATATGGCGTTTGTACTTGCACAGAAATCTCTCAACTCTTCTTGCATGGCCAAAGATCTTCTTTGAACTTGGATCCTGAGCTCAGCTTCTTGGGTCATGCTATCGAAGGCTCCCTACTATCAAAGAAGTTTGGGGAATGAAGAGCAAAAACTCTTCCAACTGCTGGATCTACTTTCGAACCCCCCTTCTCCTTCAAAAAATCATAGAAGGCGACGCGTTGAAAGTATAGAAGCCTGAACTCCTCGACTGCCCCTCGAGGACGCTGTCAATCGGCATAAACTCCTCATAGAGTTTGCCGAGGATGGGCAATCCGGTAATAGCGCTCAGCTCCTTCAAAGAAAAACCAATCTCACCATTCGTCACAACGAAGGTATTGGTTTGAGGGAGGAACGACTCCAGCATAGCCATGAAGGCCTCGTCGGAAAAGATCACGGTCTCCCTAAAAGCGCGGACCGCATCAAAAATCCCGGCTTCCTTCAAAACGGCGCCACCAATCAGCAGGATGCGATCAGTCCACGACTTCCACTCGGAGTCAGCATTGAAACGACCTCAAAGTCGAAAAGGCTTGATCCAATTGCTGCCGTCACCACTGAAAATACCAAGGCCCATCGGTCTCAAATCGACCGACGGATAATCAGAGCCCTGGTAGCCGCTGGATGGCATCAACAGGTCCATATCAACAGGCGACCTCTCCGTATATCCAGGAGAACCGCCAACAAAAACCCCGGTCTTGATTACATTTGTCCTTCTCACCCAGCTTGGAGGATCTTCCCTCTTGGGGCACGTGGGGGCAAGGCTCAGAATCGAGACGGTGCGATCAAACATCGACCGGGTAGCAACAGTCTTCTTCTCACCATCTGCTGTGAAGGAAAACTGAAAAGATCTCCTCTGGTATGTAATGTCGTCAGGGACTGCATCACCAAAGAAGAAGGTAGGCTTGGGCAAAACGCTCTGATCTTCCATCAGCCATGGACGACTGCTTACCATAATCTTATAGAATTCCTCTCCCTTGAGAGTGATCAGTCGCTGCCTCATCTCATCTCTGTTGAGGGAGTCGCACTCTTCCAGGTTTCTTCAACATACTGGACCTTCTCGAAAGCCTGTTGAACGGCCGGATTAGAGGATCTAGAAGACCGACGAGGTACGCTTGTAGCAGGCTCTTTACCCTTGTTCGCTCTGGAGGAACCACCTGAAAAGGATGGAAAAGAAAAAGATCAAACATCAAAATGACAGAATCTCGCTAAAAAAAAATCTGGCGAAAATTTGACAATGATGACGGGGCAATTCCGAAGAAAAGGAACTATCCCGAAAGAAATAGAAAGCTTGAAGATGGGCTCAACATCGCTGCGAGCTCCGAAACTCCAAACTTTCGAAACCTAAAGTCTCCGCAAAATCAGGAAGGGCTCAACATCACTGCGAGCTCCAAGTTCCCAAATTTGCGAAAACTTTCAGGTATGCTATCACACCATGCTACAAAATTTAATTTACAAATTAAAGGCATGCATGAACATCTAGATTTGCGAAAAAAAATGCATTATCATGATGAGCAAAACAAAAAAAAAAAAGAAAAGAAAAAGAAACTTTCTCAAAAAAAAAAAGAGGGGAAAGAAACAAAAAGGAAAGAAAATAAACTCTCTCAAAAAAAAAAGGGAGGGAAAGAAAAAAAAAGAGAAAAAAAAAAAAGAGGGCTGACCCACAGGCCGTGGCCCACAGGCCACGTGGCCGTACGGCCAGATCCGTACGGATCTGTCCGTACGGCCCACACAATAAAAAAAAAAAAACATGAAAAAAAAAAGAAAGAAAAGAAAGCAAAAAAAAAAAAAAAAAAAAAAAAAAAACGTGTGAAAAAAAAAAAAGGGGAAAACACGTGGAAAAGAAAAGAAAAAGAAAAAAAAAAAAAAAGAGAAGAAAGAACTTTTTTTCCTACAATGGAGTTTTCTTGAAAAAGAAGAACTTACTTGAAGCCATTGATGGAGAAGAAGAAGAGAACTCTTGAAGATCTTGAAGAAGAAAAGCTCTTGGTCTTGAAGCCCTCTTGAGATTATTGCAAAAGAAAGTAATAAGAGCAAGAGATTCAACCTTCTCCTTGCTTTTATAGAAGAGAGCAAACCAAAGAAGGAAAGAAGAAAGAGGTAAGTGTTACTAATTAGTAACCTTACCAAAAGAAAGAGATTAGAAAGATTCTTTCCAAAAGAAAGGGATCTTGAGAGATTTTCTCCCAAAAAATCAATCTATGACGGATTCTTTCCCAAAAGAAAGATATCTTGAGATATCCTATCCCAAAATAAAGGGATCTTGAGAGATTTTCTCCCAAAAATCAATCTATGACGGATTCTTTCCCAAAGAAAGATATCTTGAGATATCCTATCCCAAAATAAAGGGATATTGAGAGATTTTCTCCTAAAATCAATCTATGACGGATTCTTTCCAAAAGAAAGATATCTTGAGATATTCTATCCCAAAATAAAGGGATCATGAGAGATTCTCTCCAAGTAAAGATATTCTTGGATATTCTCTATCCGAATGAGATATTTTTGGATATTCTTTACAAAAATGACACCATATGAGATCTAAGCCATTTCAAAAGCTTAAGGTCCCATGGGTTAGCCCATATGAGCCAGGTTTGACACACTAAGCACAAAAAAAAAAAAAAAAAAAAAAAAAAAAAAAAAGAAAAAAAAAAAAAAAATTTTTTTTGGGCTTTTAGTCAAAGAGAAATCCCTCTTACCAAGAGCATACAAAAATGGTTCCATGCCTCTTTTGAGTTGATTGGACCATACAAAAGAAAATTCCAAGCCCCATGAGCTTCCAAAAATCAAACCATCCAGCCTCATCTACCAAATTGAGCCAAATTCTTGAAATTGACATTCCATCAAACCAAACCTGGTCCCCTAACTTGCCACATTACAGCCTGTTAGGTCACAAGACCAAAACCAAAAACCAAAACCTGATCCCCTAACTTGCCACATACAGCCTGTTGGGTCACAAGATCAAAACCAAAATTGATCCCCCAACATTCCACATACAGCTTGTTGGGTCACACGATCAAAACCAAACCCGACCCCCTAACCTGCCATATACAGCCTGTTAGGTCACAAGGTCAAAACCCAAATCCACATCCCTGATGTCATCTTCAAAACTTTGCCTCGAGATGGTACGTGATCCCTTTCACCACCATAAAATTCCCCTGGAAGCTCAAAAGGCTACAAATACCAAAAAGAAAGATTGCTCAAAGACTCTTGGTCAAGTCACAGGCTCTCCTTCAAAAAAAAAAAAATAAAAAAAAAATAAAAAAAATAAAAAAAAAATCTCTTCGAGGCACATCGACTACAAAAGTTAAGCAACTCGCCGCTGTACCTCGAGGGGGCATTTGTTGACACCAAAAATGTCACTTTGCCTTTTCAAGATCCAAAGAGCTACATGAAGTCGCAACCTGCCATAAATAGGCAATGCTGCTTCCAAAAATCAAATCTTGTCAGAATCAAACAAAAACTGCAAGATTCTTCCAGACAGCCAAAAGAGGAGTACACAAGAAGTTTCGGGCCATTTCAAAATCATTTGGCCTAACTTCGTTTCTCCGACAGCCGAAAAGGAGCTCTCGGCGGCAAAAGCTCTCCGGGACCATGATTTCCAAGACAGAGCCTATGGATCATCTTAAAATGACTCCAATAGGTTCCCTGTCAAATTTCAAGTCAATCGGACATCGGTTGACCGCACATCAAACCGCGACATCTTCATCGCGACAAAAAGCAAGTCTACAGGTGATAGGACCCCAAACGGCTTCAAAACTCAAACAAAAGCCTATGGTTGGTCTTATTTATTGCTCAGCAGGCTTCACACCAAATTTCAGGTCATTCCGACATCGTTTGACCCAGTTTCAGCTTCTGACGGAAAATCGGCAGCTCTGCGCGACAAAGTCTTCGGCTTTCTCAGGAAATTGGAAACTTTGCAAAATAAAATGCAAGGATTCTCATCAGGTTTCCTACAAAGAAATCAGGCCAATAAATGGTCAAAATGTCAAGGAAAAGTACAGAAGAAAAAAAGAATCAGAAAAAAGCAAAAACGGACGCAAAACGGGACCAAAAGGGGGGAAAACCCCCCCAGGGTCGCAGACCCCTGCGACCCTGGGCCAGGGTCGCAGGCCCCTGCGACCCTGGCCCAAGGTCGCAGGCCCCTGCGACCCTGGGCCAGGGTCGCCGGCGACCATGGACCCCGGGGTCGCCGGGAAAGCCCCGGAAACCCCGGTTTTCGCCGTTTTTTTCGCGATTCGAGGAGCCCAGCCTCTGGTACTTTCCAAAATTCATGCTTTTGAGACACCAAGTCCTCTGACATCCGTCCAAAACACGGGTAAATCATCAAGAGTATCGAAGACAGTATTGATCGCCACCCGGTCAACCGAAAAAAGTGTGCTTTCCACCCGACCGATCGAGAAATCGACAGGACAGATGGCACCGACCTGCTGTTGACAACAAACACCTGAAATTACATGGTCATCTGATGTCGATCTACATGAAGATCCATCGATGATCATCGACAGAAGAATTCCAAAAGACGTGGCACGGCTCGCGACTCTTCAGCTGCTCGGCGACCACTTAATGCGATTAATTGACTAGCTTTATTACAGTCATTAATCCATTCTTTGGACGGCCCAGTCAGAAGCAAGTATTTGGGAGTTACAAGTCAAGAGATTCATGGCATTTAACCCATGAAACTCCTCCCATCATGGCGATTAAAGGCGATTAAATGCCCTCAATCTCCTCCGGCCAATCAGAAGCCAAGAAAAAGAAGTTACAAAATAAACAATTCAATTTTGTAACTCCTCCCATTATGTGGCTTAATGACATTAAAAGCCCATAAACCCACCTAAAAGGCTACCTAAAAGCCTATAAATAGGAGGGCTCTCCAAGAAGAAAGGACATCACAGAACATCAGAAAAATCAGAGAAAAAAGCACAAGCACACAGACAGAAATCCAGAGAAAGGAAAAAGAGAGAAAACTCTGCGGAAGTTCTACACCGGCCACCGCAACAAGGTGACAAAAGTCCCTTGGGGGGTACCCCCCCCCCCCAAGGTCCTTGCCTTCTCCTCCTGCCTCCAATGGCTTAGATGTGGCTTTTCAGCCCGTCTACTCGTTTTTTTATTGGACATAGGACCTTCCTTTGGTCTTTGTCTTCTAAAAACCCGAGGTTATAGCCAAGCCAAGTGAATCAAATAGCATCCTCTGTTCTCATCTGCATGGATGATGGCGAAGCCCACATATGGCTTGCGACCGTCAATCTAAACGAGTCCTCCACAATCTCCTGAGAAGTTAGATCCTCCTTTTCTTGCTTTTCATTGTAGTTTGTATTTTTTCAAAAGAGACAAAAATCACAATTCTTGTCTTTCATTATTGATAAGGATTGTAAAATCGGCTATAAATGCCAAAAAATCGGCTATAAACGCCAAAAATCGGCTATAAACGCCAAAATCGGCTATAAATGCCAAAAAAATCGCCTTTCACGGCAAATCAAGAAAAAAGTCTCTTTTCTTAAATATATGTGCAATGGAAAACTTGAAAGAAGTTGATTTCCTTTTTACTTGCGAAGGTTGATCTCCGGATCACCACTTGCAATTCCAAGTAAAAATAGAAAATCTGGCACACCCACAAAAAAAAAGAAATGTTGATACACGCCCCTGCCCCCCGGTTACGAAAGGGTCGGACCCGACGGACTCCCACGTCCGCCGACCTCGGTAGGAACCAAGCAGGAGCGCGGTCCATCAATGTATAAAAAAAATACAACTTGAAGATGATATACCAATCAAAGCTAACCAAGTTGTGAAACTTTAAAACAAAATACATGTGATTAGTAAAGTTGTTGAATCCAAAACATAAGATAGATTTGAAAGAAATTTTCTTATGATGAAAAACAACAACCAAAGATTCAAAACCAAGTATAGGAATCATGTTACATATGATTTCAAAGATGATTCCAAAACATGATCTACTTAGATATACCAATTTAAGTACTACTTGGTTTGAATCAAGGTGATGTATCCAAAACAATGAATCAATTCAAAACATAACCATGTTAAGGACACAACAAATCATACATTAACATGCTAGAAAAGATTTACCAATAAATAGAATAAAGCATGAAAACATATGATTAGGAAAAGCAAGCTTACTTAGTGATTTAACTTCATTAATCCCAAGCTTTAGCTTTCCTAATGACCCTTAGATTCCCTTAGCTCATTCCCCTTTGTTTGGCCTCAAATCACCTCAAGAAGGGCCTTAGAGTTCCTCACTTTTGGCTAAGGAATGAGCTTCTTTTTATACAAAAAATTGCCCAACGGCTAGTCCTCGGTCGACCTCCTACAGGGCTCGGTCGACCTGCCCTTCAACGGGCAAAAATATGACCGTTTGAAAATAATGCCGTTGCCTCTTTCCCGGTCGACCTGCAGTGGGCTCGGTCGACCGTCCATGGTCTCGGTCGACCGGCCACACTGCAGGTCGACCGGGTCCCCTGGACCAATTCCCCCAAAAATGCATATTTTGCATATTTTAAAGTATTTTTCTTTGGGGACTTTTTGGGCCATTAAATCAAGCTTGAAATCATGTTTTAAATCATTCTAAGTGGTTTAAAAACATGAAACATAAAAAGCCTAAAAATGATTTGAAACTTTAAAATCAAAGGCTAGCTTGATTCTTAAAAACTCTTTTCAAAACTAAATGCATCCAAGTTTTAAAATCAAAACATGCATGAAACATGAAATTAAAAGACTTAAATCAATGCATGTGAAAATATAGATTTCAAGTATTTTTAAAATCAATGCTCATGTGAAAATTCAAATGATGATGAAAATGATAATGCATCCACCAAATTGCAATCTACAAAATTCCTAACACCACCTCTCGTTCCCTTAGGATACCCAATGAAGTAGCACATTTCCGATCTGGGTTCTAGCTTGGTAGCTTTATCATTCAGTACATAGGCTGGACAACCCCAAATGTGGATATGATTTAAACTAGGTTTTCGACCTGTCCATATTTCTTGTGGTGTCCTAGGTACTGACTTAGATGGTACCAGATTTAAAATGTATGCTGCTGCTTCTAAGGCATATCCCCAAAAAGATATCGGTAGGGTTGCATGACTCATCATGGACCTTACCATATCAAGAAGGGTACGGTTTCTTCTCTCCGCTATACCATTTTGCTGGGGTGTACCCGGTGCAGACAACTGAGACACAATCCATGTTGTGTGAGGTACTCCTTGAACTCACCCAGGAGGTACTCGCCACCTCGATCAGATCGAAGGGCTTTGATATGTTTTCCTAGTTGTAGCTCCGCCTCAGCCTTGAATTGTTTGAACTTATCAAACGCCTCAGACTTGCGTCGCATTAGGTATACATATCCATATCTAGAGTAATCATCGGTGAAGGTGATGTAATACTCATACCCTCCTCGAGCCGGTTTGTTCATAGGACCACACACATCAGTGTGAATCAATTCTAACAACTCCTTTGACCTTAGTCCCTTTCCAGAGAATGACCGTTTGGTCATCTTTCCCTTGAGACAAGATTCGCACTGAGGAAAAGGTTCGAAATCTAATGAGCTCAAGGGCCCATCTTCTACCAACCTCTGAATCCGTTTTGGGTTAATGTGACCCAAACGTAAGTGCCAAAGATATGTGTCATTGATTGAAGATACCTTCCTCTTAAGGGAAATTGAGCTTTCTTGTTGTACATTATGCAATGTAGGAGCAACAGGATATATATAAAATAAGTTGTCATGTATTCTACCGGAACATATAATATTTCCATCTCTACTGATATCAATACCAGAATGGAAAGAAACTGAATAATTAAATTCAATTAATCTGGAAACTGAAATTAAATTCTTCCTCATGTCCGGAACATAGAAAACATTATTTAAAACTAATATCCTATTACATGGAAAATGTAAGGTAACAACTCCTACTGCAACTGCCCAAACTTTAGCTCCAGTTCCGACTCTAAAGGCAAATTCTCCTTTCTCAATTCTCTGCATTATCTGAAACCCCTGCAATGAATTGCAGATATGATTAGTGGCTCCTGAGTCTACTATCCATGAGTCAGTAGAATCAACCACTAGACAAGTTTCAATGTAGTATGAAAAAGATGTACCTTTCTTAACTGAGGCCAGGAACTTGGGACAATCTTTCTTCCAATGACCTTTGAGGCCACACTTGAAGCATTTCCCTTTGGGCTTTCCATCTGTACCCTTGTCTTTCTGATTACCAGCATTGTTCTTTTTCTGCCCTTTTCCCTTATTCTGCTTCTTCTTGGACTTCTTCCCTTTCGGGTTCAGTTTAGAGGAAGACTGGAAAAAATGAGCTTGGGCTTTGGGCTTCATGATAGCCTCTGCCGCCTGGAGTTCTTTCATTAACTCAGGTAGAGTCATGTCCATCTTGCTCATATTGAAATTGAGCTTGAACTGATTGAAAGATTCCGGCAGAGTTTCGAGAATCATGTCAGTCTGACTCCCTGCATCAATCTCAGCCCCTAGAATCTCAGCTTCATTGAAACAATCTATCATCTTGAGCATATGCTCTCTGACAGGTGTTCCCTCAGCCATCCTAGCATTCATGATGGTCCTCATAGCAGCTTGCCTAGCTGGCCTGCTCTTGTCTGCGAACATCTCAGACAAGGACATCATGATTTCATAGGCTGTGTCCATTTGCTCGTGCTGTGTTTGCAACACGTTGGACATGGAAGCGAGCATGTAGCATTTAGCCATGCTATTCGCTTTCTTCCATTTCTTCTCAGCCTCTCGCTGGTCATCAGTAGAATTAGCATCAATTTCGGGACAGTTTTCCAGCAAGACATACTTGTACTCCTCAGCTGTGAGTACTATGTCAAGATTTCTTTTCCAGTCTACGTAGTTAGGGCCAGTCAGTTTATTCTCACGAAGAATGCACATCAACGGACTAAAAGAGTCTTTTCCCATCTCTTTCTGGATATAAAACGGTTTATAATTAGACATGCAGTATATATGTAACATGCATATGGTGCTTGTTACAAAAGGAAAAACAAAGCACAAATAACTTTTTACATTATTCAACCCCAATTATAATGTATCAGTGTTTCAACCTCCTCATAGACCCTCCATCGAAGGGATGGCCGAGCCTACAGTCACGTTGAATTAAGGCAGACTTATTTGGATTATCACTATCTGGACACACATCCAGTGGTAGTCCAATCACTGATTGGTTTGGCCTCATATGACTAATAACCCTTAACTCCTAAGGAGAGGTCATCACCGTCTTATGTCAAGTGTATAACCATCTCTTATGAAATTCCCAGAATGTCTATGATTAAGTCTTCCGAAGGGAAGAGACTTTTATCCTTCCTAGAAGTGAACTTTAGTAAAGAGCTCCACCGAAGGGATGGCCGCTCCCACCAACACTTCATTGACATTCTATAGAAGTGATCTTTAGTAAAGAACTCCACCGAAGGGATGGCCGCTCCTACTAACACCTCATTATGAATATTCACATTAGTTCACCCATTAACTCATCAAAGCGTTCTTTAGTTAAAGAACTCCACCGAAGAGATGGCCGTTCCCACTAACACTTTAATGAGGTAACATGAACCGAAAATGGAAGGCCGTGGGGTCTTTCCTAAAACCCCTCTCCCACTTGATTATTTATCGCTAGGGTTTATACTTTTTGACCTTTACATTGTTTTACTCAAAAGCTCTTTTTAAATCTAGCAAACTTGGTTAATTAAATTTATGACTTAAGTCATCTTAAAATCAAATAACCTTTGCTTTAAAACATTTGAGCAAATCCCTTCAAAGAGTCAAAAACCTATCTTGGGTTATGAAAACCCATAGGTAGCATCTAATTAGATTTTAGTTTAGCCTCCTTTGGAAACCAAGGGTACCAAGATAAACTAAACCCTATCCAATTTTAAACCTTAGACAAATAGAAGGTGCTGGTCTAAGTTCCGTTTAAAATAATTTGCCAAACTAAAAACAATCTAATACAATAAAGATGCCAATTTTAGAGCCTAATGGTGGCCATGTTTCTAGGTGACAATTATAGCAATTATATAAAGCATTCATCCATGCATTCCATATATAAAAGCAAATAAAAGTATGCAATCCTTGATGGCTCCTTGCTCTTAGGATTTCAAATCCTAATCGAATTAGGACTCCTCATGCATCTAGAAGTCTTGACTCCTTGATCTCCAAGGACTCCAATTTCTTGCAACCTTCTTGTCTTGAAACAAAAACAAAATTACATTGGAGATTCCTATGCTTTCCAAGAAAGCTTACATTAAGACTAGTTGGAATAAAATTGAGGAAACTTTACAACTTCCTATGATTGCTAACCGCGCAATCGTACACTTTCCAACTAATTAAAAAACATCCAAATCCACACAACATACATGCGAACCATCAAGGATGCTAATTATGGCTGCAAACAAAGAGGTTAGTGCATGCAAACTCACTATGTGCATCATTAAACAAATCTGGAAAATAAATTCCAGCAATGTTAATGAAACTTGCACACAACATGCATCACAACATAACTTTAATAGGGCGCCACCATACCCATAATCAATCTAGGATTAATTACACACAACATGGGATCATGATTTCACATAGAGTGGCTCTGATATCACTGAAAGAAATGGCGATTCAGATCTGAAACTTCTCATAAAGAGACTACTATGGCTGATGCAAAGCATGACAGATTTTAAAAAATCTGATTTCTGCACTATGCAGCGGAAATCAGCCATAAAGAATCGCATAGAAACTCCATTAAATCATGACCAACATGTGTCTAATTAATAGGGATGATAGAAGACTATTACCTCGAAGATTTGTAGACTTCAAATCTCTGAAAAAATAGATCCAAAGGCGCGAACTCAGACTTGCAATTTGCAAACAAGTTGCTGGAATTTTCCTGCACTAGTATTGCCTTTGATCTTCTCCTCTATCTCACTTCCAAATCTGATTGGCTAAGATGGTGGGATCTTAATCTAGGAAACAAGAACTATTTTTCTCATGAAAAATCTCAGACCTACAACTTTCTTCAAGGAAGAAGAAAGGAACTAGAGGGCTGGACGTGTGGGGCTCTTTGTGTTTCTTGATTACAAGCATGGTGGACGTCCAAGGGTAGCTTTGTTTCTTTTATAGAAACTTCTTGGAAACCTTTCCCAATTAGTTATCTCTCCTTATTCTAATTTATGTTAAAAAAGGAAAGACTTATTTCCTTTAAGAAACACTCTAATTAGAAAAGGAAACCAAAAGGAACTTTCCATACAATTAGTAATACTAGTTGTAGAACACTTACTAATTTTAAGTTCCTAATCCAAAAAGGAAACTAACTCATAGGAATACTAATCCAAAGAGGAGTCTAACTTTCCAAGTAGAGTCCTACTCAAAGTTGGAAACCTTACCCATGGAAATCCTATTATGGACGTCCCACATATCAATGCACACCATGGCCCACATACAATTTATCTAGAGTTAAATTCATGTATGCCATCAAAGGCCTATTTGAATTTAAACTCAAAATTATTTCTCCACTAAAATAATTCATCCTTATGTTATATAAACATCTTAGGAAACCATGCCAATCTTGGTAAGTGACTAGAGAAGGGACTAAAGACATATTTGCCATTGGCTCCCAAAATGACCAAAATGTCCATGCTAAACCCATAGCAACATAAAGATCATTTTAACCTTAACTCATTCCACTAAAGAGTTATGGTTGAACTCCAAGGACAAATATATATTATAATAAGCTCGTCATAAGATGACGGTTGTCTTCGACCTACTAAGTGTAATGACCTGAATGCCCCTCTATGTAACATCCATAATCGAGTCAGGTTATCAATTGTACTATCAACCTTCCCGATTACATCTAAACCTTAGAACTTCATATCCTTAAACATAATCATCATTCGAATATCATTCTCTTGATCCAGGGAGCGACCCACAAGTTCAATATTCATATGGAACATCCATATACTAAGATCTTAGATTTTGATGATTAATCGGATAATTCTAAGGGGATGATTATTCCATCATCAGATGGCATAGATTCTATATTGCATCTGCACGTCCCAACTGATCAAGTCCGAGTACCCAAAACACAGAGCTGTTGACCCATGAATAGAATCTCACCCATAGTGAATTAAAGCACAAGAACTTGACTTCGTCGGTTCATCCACAAATGCTCAAGATTAAGAGCACCGGTTACTTAGTAGCATGAGGTGACTTGATCTCTTTTCTGTGATAGTACTATTTTAGAGATCACACCTACAACGGTCCTGTTCAATGCATGACACATGCACTAATGAGATAGATCCGGAAAAGGCCTCCCATGACTTAGGTATGTCACCCTATATAGGAGAGTATCTCATTATAACTTCTACCAAGATGAAGTGCCCAGCTCCATCTTTCAGTTATGAACAAATATGATGTTTCCAGTTGTCCATGAATTAGACCTATCTGTGTGTAGACACTACACACCTAATTCATTTACTAGAAACAATGGGCCTTACGCAACCATACATATATACATGTTTAAGCATAAAAGAGTCTTTCAATTAAATAACCAGTTAAATATCCAGTAACAAAAGATGAGAATGCAGCTAGTGGGCTTTAGGGCATACACCAATCCCAACACCCAGAAATCCATTTTTAGCTTCAGAATTTCTGAAGCCAACTTCATGGGATTTCTTCCATTTGAGTTCCAACGTGCTCAAAACATCACAAATCATAGGAAAAACATATGTACTTGCCTCTAATAAAGATTTGATGAAGAAAACCCCTTTGATAGCTTGAGTTTTGAGATAAAAACTCTTTGAACCCAAGCTCCTAGACTTCACAAATGGAAATCAAGTTGGGGAAGATGATGAAGGGAGTGAAACCTCTTCAAAACAACTTCAAAAGACCTTGCCTTGATGTTTGATGTAGAGAAAATGAAAGAAGAAGAGAAACTAGGGAAAAAAGGGAGGCTAGGGTTTGGAAAAGGATTCCAATGAAGTTCTCTTAGCTTATATAAACTTTTAAGTTGCATTTAGCCCCCTAGTTATCTATTAATTACGATTCAAGTCAAATGGAGGGTCACTTGAACCAATATTCGTCAAACGACTTCGAGTTTTTGACGAAAGTAAACGTACTCCTCGAGATACGCATGTTGGCATCGAGAGTTTCCGTATTCGACGAAATTCACAAAAAATCCGTATTTACATAAAAGTCCTTCAATTCCATGTTTGAGTTTAAAACTCCATTTCATTCACTTACAATCCTTAATTACTATTCCATTAAGTCTAAATCATTCCTATTTGGCTATATCAAATCCATTTGATCGATTTCCATTCTTAGTCTAATTAAACATGGTTAATTAGTCTTAATTCAGATTAACTAGAGTTAATCTTCATTAACTCGAGACGGGGTCTTACAGAATCTCACATAACATAGAGCCAAATACAATGATCTCTATGCTCTCTCTCTCTCTCTCTCTCTCTCTCTCAATTTGGAGTGTTCCCCCACCAAGGTTGTGGACTAGTTGTGCTGCTTTCTAAAAAATCTTAGTTATATGGTTTTTTTTATGGGCCATTTGAATCAAGTGAATCAAGAGTTGGGAGAGAGGAGAGTTGCAGATTTTCAAAAGTTGAACTTCAGTGGGGTGCATGGTAATTTGAGGCTTTTTTCTTTTGTTATTTTGGTGTACGTATGTAAATCCAAGCCTTTGCTAAATCATTTAATTTATTCTTCAGATTTGTATATATATTTTTTATTCCCTTAATTTCCCATGCCGGGCTGTAAATCTGCAACATCCCATTCTCTTTATTACTGATGAAATAATAATCTTAACAAAAGTTAAAAACTATATGGCTCATTCTTCTTATATAGAAATATTTCAATATTTGCTTTCACAACATGCGCATCATGTCCATAAGACACTTTACCATGTATTTACTCTTATTGATGAGCTGGATTAAAAAGTTGGATGGTGGTCCCTTACTAAGACGGTGTTTAAGAGTTTTACCCAGTGTAAGGATAGGAGGTTTTGCATGTATCCTCACAGGGATTAGTTCTCGGCGGTCCATATTAGGGATTTTATATGTTACTAACTTGATGGATGCACTATCACCTTCACTTTCGTTTGATCACACACTCATGCATTGAAGTTAAAACCTTGAAATATGGGATTTAGTCGTGCATATTCATTTGATTTTCAAAGACACTACCCTGCATTTTTTTTATCTTAAATGCACTTTCAAAAGACTAGTTTGATTCGTGCCTGCGCTTGTGCTTTTGAGTAAAATCTAGTTAGGCAACTAGGGTCATGATTTGCATACATTACTTGCATTTTTAGAATCATGAATACTTGCATGAATTCATTTGGCCTTCAGTTCCCAAATAGATAAATCAAAATTTTTCAATTTCTGAAGGGAACCTCTGCCAGGCCAGTGTAACCGGTCGGCCGGGTCCTTGAGGGTGTCGACTGGATGAACTAGCCGTTGGAAATATGACTGTTGGATCCGGTCGACTTGAGCTTCAGGATGTCGACCGGATGAACTAGCCGTTGGGAATTTTCCTGTTTATAGCTCCAACTCATTCCTCACTAAAGAGGACTTTTTTTGGTTGAATGTTTTGAACTGGTTTGAAATCTGAGGAAGGGGAATGAGCTCAATAGGCTAGAAGAGGAATGGAAATCCAAAAGGCTTGAGATGCATTGGTATATCTTTCCAAGTTAAGCTTTGGTTTCCATGTTTTTGAAATCTATGCTTGTTAAAATCTTTGAAAATTTATTTTAGCATGATTTCTAGTATTGACTGAGTTGTTTTGCAAACATTGATCACATAAGAATATTAGTTTGTTTTGCAAACATCTATGTCACAATCACATGTATTTTAGTCTTTGAAATTTCATACAACTTTTGTATTTGATAGGAATATCATTTCAAGTTGCATGTTCTTCTTGACTCACATGCGATTAGTTCATTACTTCAATCATAATTTATGTGCTTAAACTTTGAAATGCATCAAGCACTCATTTAGGAACATTACTTTTAAAATTGATTGAGGTAAATACTCATACACACTGAGCACTCACCTTAGCTACTTGTAAGTGTATGATTGATTTTTGTTTTAACTTTCATATCCAGTGGCGGACCTAGGATTTTCATTTGGGTGGGGCTAAAATTTTGCTAGACTTAACATTTGAAAAATAATAATTTTTGCTGGACTTTGCTAGATTTTTTCACTCTACCAAATAGCACCTACAGTTTTTCTTTAGAAAATGTCCAACTCGTGGAACTCAACTGATGCATGATAATTATTGAAGATTAGGCAATGATGAGGTTAGAAACTAGGATTTTAATCAGAAGTACAAAAAAAAAAAAACATTAGATGGATAAAAAATGATTCTAACCTTAATCTTAGATACCCAAACTCATATTATCATGTTTCACTAAATTTATATGTCAAAATCAATGCCAATGGAGATCACTAAGTTCAAAGAGAGTTGGTGTGTAAGGAAAAACTGAATACAAGAACATTTTGAGGACACCTATCCTTTTTCTTTTCACTTTCTCAAAGCCTCCAACCTTTAGATAATGGGAGTGGAATTCTATCTTTGAATCATAGTTTGGCTAAGAAGAGATGAAAACGGGAGTGGATTTGTTCATCTTTGGTTTTGTAGATATGTTCAGATTTGATGGTTTATGGCTTAGAGTATGGATTAGGATTTGGGGACTCAGGGTTTGGAACTAGGATTTGGAGATTAAGCGTTCAGATTTAGGTATAGAGTGATTAAGAAGGATTATACTAGGTATGTTTGGCATATGAAGATGCAGTAGTTTATACAGCACATAGGGACTGGCGACGAAGAGCTCGATCAACAATCAACGCGAAGGGATTTCGAAAATAGAGGTTGAAGAAGAGGGGGCAATGGGTTGCTGCAATGTTTTATTTTCTTTTTTGTTCTTTTTTTTTACCAACGAAGTTTTACATATGTGGGGTTATGTTTAGACATATGTGGAGCGACAAGTTTGGACATGTGGAGCAAGCTCCAAGGCCCCATTCAACTCTATGGGGATTTCAATTCCGACCTGGGGCAACCGCCTCCAACGTAGGTCCACCCCCACTCCAAGGCCCATTCAAACTCCATGTTTCTAAAAAAAAAAAAAAAGAATTCATGGAGATTTAATTTCAGACCTGGGGTGACCGCCCCAGGTCCATCCAACCTAGGTCCGCCCCTATTCATATCAGCTTGTGTTACAGGCAAATGTAATGAGCTAAAACATTGTATCTCCTTGAGTGTACTCTAGACATATTTGAGAGATCAAATATTTAGAGTTGTAAAGGTTGTTATTTAGCCTAGAAAAATAACTTTGTATAGGTTGTTGTTGAGCCTTGAAAAACATCATTGTAAGAGGTTATTCCTTAGCCTTGGAAAGCATTGTGTAAAGGTTATTGCTTAGCCTATTGAAAAGTATAGATAGTGGAAAACATGATTGTGTCGTGGTAATTCTTATGGTGATTACTCTTCTTATGTGCTTCCGCACATTTATTTTGTTCATCACAAGTGCCATTTTGTTTAAAGAAATAAAAAATTGGATTAATTGGCATTATTTGTATAGCTCTATTCAACCAACCCCCCCCCCCCCCCCCCCCCCCCCCCCCCCAGGGTTTGGATCCCAAACTTTCTGTCCATAATCGAATTTCCCTCAAGCTCATGGCCAACTGCTCCTAGGTTGGTTTGGGTGGGAAATACCCTGGTTATAAGGGGAAAAAAATGGTGTTTAAGAGAGCAAGCACAACATATTGTACCAGAGCACAGTTGGTGTTGCTTGTGTTTTTCACCCAACAAAAGGTGATTTCTACTCTAATGATTTGGTTTCATTAGCAAAGTTTTACCCTTCACCAATTGGTGTTTTGGATTTCATCTTGGAATATCATTTTTGTATCATTTTACCTATTTACATTGAAAAGAATAAAATTGAACGTGGATGAGAAAATGCGCCATTCACAACCATCAAAACTAAGGGCTATGGATCAATGAGTTAGGTTGATCTATTGGAGATGATGTTTTTTTTAGAGCATTAGGGCTCATTGAGATCTTTCCATCTCCCACTTCTTCCATGATTGGCATGGCCACAGGTGGTCCCCACCACCCAAGGATGAGTTGGAGGATGGAAATATCGAAATAAGCTTGCCCACATATGAAATGCCAACTCGATCCATCGTCTTAACTAATCTACGGCCCAAAACTTTTAAACTTAAAATTTTAAATCAACAGTACAGTCCATTTGGATGAGTGTAAAAACCCAAGAGATCTATAGAATAGCCGGCTCATATTTATTAGGTGGGGATAGGGGACCCACTAGCTTTCCTACGGGGAAAGGTGATAGGAGCATTTGCCATGTAATATATATATATATACCATTATGAGTAGCGTGTTTCGGGACCCACTCAAGGCCATGTCAATGAAGGGGAGGTGGGGCCGGGGATCATAAAATCTAAATAAGAGTGGTATACAAAAAATCAAACCACCTATTTGATCATCCAACCCATTGATCCATGGTGTGTAAAAAGGTTTATTATTATGGTTTTAAATCGATGACATGAATGAGGGGTGGTGAATATTCCCCCTGCATAGCCTGGCCCACCTACGTGGCCCCCACCGTAAGATACATTTTCAAAACAAAAAGCACTTGGGCCGTTTATACCAGTTAGAAGAACCTAACCAAACCTATTTATATTTACACACTCTCTCTCTTTCTCTTTCTCTCTCATTGCTATCATCTGCTCTGCCCTGCTCTGTCTTTGACAAGAAATGCTCCCTCGTCTCTACTTGGGCTCTGACAAAAAGCTCGAACTCGAAAGACTCTTTTTTTCTCTCTCTAAACGCTCTTGACAAAAAGGCTCTCAAAATCTGTTATAGATTACTGATTACTGCATACTTTAGTATCTGATTATTTCTATTATTGCTTTTTTTTCTTCATCTGCTTTCTGTTTGATTTTGCAGGGTTCCTCTCTCTTTTTTTTCAGTTTTTTTGTTCTTGTTTGTTTTTTTGTGTGCTTTTAATATGATGGATGCAGGAACTATCTCTTCTTCTTCTACTTCATCTTATTTTCTTTCATCTAACAAGACCAACACCAAGACTAAGCAATCTCGTCAGAACCAGAACCAATACCAATATCGCCGTGGGCTTCAAGACCATAGTCATCATCGTCATTACATATGTACTTTGACCATTTCAATTCTTTGAATTTTTATTTTTGGGTTTTTTTTTCTTCTCTTTTGTTTATCTTTGTTTGTTTGTAATGTGTGCTTTGAGGAATTTGAACGAAATTTCTATGTAGTTCTAAATTAGGATTTTGTTCTGTAATTAAAGAGCAATACCATTTTCTTCGATTGGTGTTTCTTCTGGGTTCCATTTCTTTTTTCTTCTTTTTAATACTTCTTAGTTCTGAGTTTGAATGGATTTTCATTTGTTTCTGTGTTTGTAACTAGCGTTTGAAGAATTAAACGAACAAAATTTCTTTATAATTCTGATTTGGGATTTCGTTCTGCAGTCTATCAGCAATTCCATTTTCTTGAATTTGTGTTTCTGGGTTTTTTTTCTTTTTTTCTTTGATGATTCTTAAAAGAATTTGAATGAATTGTCACTTTTATTGAATTTGTGTTTCTGGGGTTTTCTTTTTTTGAT
Organism: Litsea cubeba; assembly: GCA_012931725.1. Classification (NCBI taxonomy): domain Eukaryota; kingdom Viridiplantae; phylum Streptophyta; class Magnoliopsida; order Laurales; family Lauraceae; genus Litsea; species Litsea cubeba. The sequence goes on from CM022946.1 coordinate 120,183,908, forward strand.
ACTTCTTTGTAAGGGGGATTCGTTGATGTCAGTGGTGCCACTTGGGCGACCCACCGTAGCCCTCCCGCCTCCACAGAAGAGCCATTTGTTTATTTGGCTCCTTTGGAGTGGCCTCCCCAGGTGGCACCACTGACATCAACGAATCCCCCTTACATTCTTAAAAGAATTTGAAGGGATTTTCAATTGTTTCTTACTTGCATCTTCCTTTTTGGTGATTTACAAGGCGACAGATTCATCCCGAACAGATCTACCATCGATTTAGACATGGCCCGTCACTTACTAGTTGTCACGCCCCTAAAATTGAAACAGGGGTTATGCGTGAGATTAGGGCCAATTAAAACTTTTTTTCTCCAACATTAATAAAATGCAACCTGGCCCCAATCATGTCCCATAGGATCAAAGTCCGCGGTGAGGTATAAATATTTCCTCGGTAAAACAGAGCGGAACATCATAATAAACAAATGGTACAATATAACATTTCAGAGTATGCACATCTTTCTTTTCTATAGTTATAGTTTAGCAAAAGATAACAAAAGTATATTAATTAATGGCTTCTATCAAAACCTAAGCCAAAAGATAATAAATACGAAATAACCAAGTATGAAGGCACTCGTGTGCTGGTCACGATGACAATACCGTCGACATACAACTCGTACTCACCATCAGGCTAAACTGCCTGAAGCGACGCCTCCACTTTCCCAAAGGTAAATGTACTCGGTACCTATGCACCAAGTGCAGCACCATACACGACGGACGGCAGGCAGATATGAATATAAAACATCAACAGATATGCAGAACGAATCAGAGTAAACGATAGACAATATCATATGAAATGCATAGCATTTTGATCATAAGAAATGCATAGCATTTGAATCATAAACAGACTATAAAAGTAGGCAACCACATATACTAATAATAGATGAATTGCGCTCTTATAACCCATGTTCAAATAACTGATACTGATATCTCTTGGCTCATGGGCTACTCGACCAAAAGACATGGCCTAAGCGCATTCAATCTCGCCTTGAGCTGATAATAGCTGATATCTCTTGGCTCATGCGGCTTAGTCCCCGAAGGAGTGGCTCACAGTCTTGCCTTGAGCTGAAAATACGGAGTCCTCACACAAGTGGCATCCCAGCTGTGCTGAACGTTGTCAGCTGAGTGGTGCCCGACACAAGGATTTCTAAACAGACAAACCAGTGAGGGGCTAGGCTTTCTTGCGCGAACAAGTTCATCAAACAATAGAGGACTGCTTTTCTTTAGATCAGATCAAATCAAAATCAAACGAACAAACTTCAGAATATCAATACCATTAGTAGCCCTCTTCAAGCCTTTACAATCAAAGCCACCTAGCCTCAACACCTCAAACAAACCTCAGAACAAAATGGAACATCAAAAGGGATCCTATGTCCATCATCTAAGTCCTCAATGTGATCCCAAACAAAATAAAGTAAACAGAGTTAATGAACATGTTCGTCACAGGTAGACAGTACCAGACGGTACAATTCAGAATCATAAGTGATAGACAATCCAATCCTAAGTCAATTGTTAATCCCGAAGCATCGTACAACCTACTCAGTCAACGAAAGGAATTAAGTATCGCAACACCCAAACAAACGGACTTCGTGCATAGATATAAAGAAGGTATCCCGTTGTCCCATACCGTTCAAGATTGAATTAGATTGAATCCCGATACAACCGGAATAACCGTGAAGAATGTTGGCTCAAAACATCTTCACACATAGTCAAATGAGTCCAAAAAGGGTAATCAAGGTTCCACCTAAGTCCATAGACCAAAGGACAATTCCTTTCAAAAAGGAGGAAATTCGGCTAAGGTAAATACCAGGTTCGGTTAGCCAACAAGTTCGGTCAGCCGAGAGCTGACTGACAAGGTGACCGACCGCATAAAAGTCCAGAAAATAAGCTCTCTGGATCTGGGACCGACAGGTCACGAGTGTAGTTCAGTCAGCCGAGAGCTGACCGACAATGTGACCGAGTTCACAATCCCTTCTTCAGTCAAATTGCAGTTCACTGGAATTGGAACCGACAGTCAACCGGGTGGTCACCGAAATGCAGTTCGGTTAGCCGACACCCAGGTTCAGTTAACCGACTGCTCCTAGAATTTTGAAGCGAATTCTGAGATTGGTTCAGAATGGGAAGTTTCGTTCCCTTCCTTCATTCACACCTGCAAATAAGGAAAATAGGGCCTTACCCTCTCCACATACATCCATATTCCCTCTCATCAAGTCCATTCAAACCAATAACCAACCCATACGATCTAACCTACCAATTAAGAATCCATTTCATTAAACATATAAATCAAATTATCATGTTTTCCAAAATCAAAGACATCAATGAGCATGTGGTCATATAAATCATCATTAATCATCGAATCAAAGGAAAGATAAACATATCCAAGCATATATATAAATATCTACTTGCCTTTCATTGGAAATGCCCAAATCCATAAGCACCAGCTCAAAGCCCAACCAACCAAACCTAAGGGATAATTAGCAAAGTAAAAACTAAATTAGAACATAAACCAAAAGAAAGGGAAGCTCTAAGCTATCTTACACACTACTACACCCAAAGTACATAAACCAAACCCAGGGGAAGGGAAGCTTACCAAACAAATGGGTGGATGGAGTGGTGGCTTGCAAATTGGGGATGAGAAGCTCGCGGGGTCCACGCGGAGATAATGATATGATCGGAGGTTGTGGGGCCCACTTGATCGGTGGCCCACTAAATTGGTGGTGATGTTGCTCGTGGCCCACTGGGCAAGGGAAATGGTGAAAACAGACAGAAAGAAAGAAAGAATGGAGAAAGAAAGAGAGAGAACAGAGAGAGAAAGAATGAAGTGGTGAGATGGGTGGGAGTGGGGTACATCACGTGGGCAGGGAGGTGAGTGAGGAAGAGAGAAAATGAATGAAAGAAAGAGAAACAGAGAGGGAAAAATGGGGAAAACAGGGAGAGAGATGGAATAGGCTGGGGGTTTGCCAGATATGGGGAAGCTCGTCGGCGACACAGGTGGGTCTGGCGGCGGCGGTGATGGCGCCGGGATAGTGGGGTCCATGGTTGGTGAAGGAGAGATGAGTGAGAGAAATAAGAGATGGGAGATGAGATAGTGGAGAAGAGAGAGGAGAGGGAGAGGGTGGTGATCGCCGGTGCGCTCGGAGTTCGGCGGCAGCGACACAGTGAGAGGGAGAACGAGAGAGAGATGGAGGGGCTGCTATTGTGGGGTGAATGAGAAAGGGGAAGTGGTCATGTGACCTAAATAGGGAATGGGGAAAGTGAGATGATGAGGTGGGGCTCACATGGGATTAGTTTAGGTGGGGTGGGCCGGTATGACTTTGGGGAAATGATACAATGGGCTTGAATTGGGTCCGGGTCAGGTCAAGTTCTAAGTCAGGTTCGAGGGTCCGAATCAGAATGCAACAGAAAGACAAAGTCCGGGAAATTAGGTAATCTACTCGATGGTGCCAAAATCTCAAAATGCAGAAAATACTAAAAAGCCCTCGGAACTTTCCGGAAATAACAACACACACCCCTACTATACCCAAATGGGCTCGGATCTCAACCCAACTTCACACGCGCGATCCTAATGATTAATCGGACCTATTTGGCTTATAAACGAGCTTAATTATCTAAAGAGTGGTGCTATTGGCACCACACTTTCTGCTCTTCCCACCGCGAAAAAAAAAACCTTTTCCTAAACTACCCCTCCCCTTTTTTTCCCTCCTCCTTCTCCCTCCTCCTCCTCCCCCCTCAACCCTCCCTTCCTCTCCCAGCCTCCACCCTTCCTCTCCCCCCTCCCCCCCCAGCCTCCACCCTTCCTCTCCCCCCTCCCCCCCCCCCAGTCGCCGGCGGGGAGGGAGCCCCGTCCGGCAGCCGGCTGGCCTCCCTCCCTCTCTCCCTCTCCCTCTTTCTTCCTCTCTCCCTCTTCTTTCCTTCTCTCCCTCTTCTTTCCCTCTTCTCCCTCTCTCCCTCCCTCTCCTTCCCTCCCCTACTGTTCTTCTCCCTCCCCCTCCCCTCCCCCCAGTCGCCGGCGGGGAGGGAGCCCCGGCCGGCTGGCCTCCCTCCCCCTCTCTCCCTCTCCCTCTTTCTTCCTCTCTCCCTCTTCTTTCCCTCTTCTCCCTCTCTCCGTCCCTCCCTTCCCTCCCATACTTTCTTCTCCCTCCCCCTCCCCCTCCCTCTCCCCCTCCCAGTCGCCGGCCGGGGGGGGGGGGGGGGGGGAGATCGGGCTGCAGCAGGCGGCCTGCTGCAGCCCGATCTCCCCCCTGGCCGGCGAATGGGAGGGGGAGGGGGAGAGGGAGGGAGAAGAAAGTAGGGGAGGGAAGGAGAGGGAGGGAGAGAGGGAGAAGAGGGAAAGAAGAGGGAGAGAGGGAAAGAAGAGGGAGAGAGGGAAAGAAGAGGGAGAGAGGAAGAAAGAGGGAGAGGGGGAGGGAGGCCAGCCGGCTGGGGGCTTCCGCTGCCGGCTGCCGACCGATCTCCCTCCCCGCCGACGACTGGGAGGGGGAGGGGGAGGGGAGGGGGATGAGGGTGGAGGCTGGGAGAGGGAGGAAGGAGGGAGGAGGAGGGAGGAGGAGGAAGGGAAGAGAGGGAGGAGGGAGGAAGGGTAGTTTAGGAAAAAAAATTTTTTTGTCTTGTAGTGCGGTGAGGAGAGAAAAACTCGTTGTGCCAATAGCACCACTCTTATCTAAAAGCACAATTAACTAAGCTAATTACAACCTTGGAAGTTCGGGATGTTACACTAGTGGATGCCTGGAAAGGAAAAGAGATCAAGAAAGTTGCTTCTCCATCGAAAGGGACTTATAGGAAGCATCTTGCAGAAGCTACGATGATGGATATTGGATAGAACCCGAATTTTATCTTTTTGGAGAAAACCTCCAGCGCCCACTAATGATAATCTCAAAGAAGAAAATGATCTTTCCAATCTAGTAAAATCATCCCAGCAAAAAGATACATCCCTAAGGTATTTTTTTTATTTCTTCAATTGGTTTCTTGATTCTGTGATTCTTGGGCTGACTTTCATATGTCATGGTTTTTCTTTCAGAGGATTCTTTTTTTCTTTGCTAATTTGATTGCTTCTTTTCCCTTGATTATATTGCAGTCTCCAGATAGGACACTAGTTGCTCCGAAACTTATAGATGACTACCATATGAATTTGCTCGACTGGAGCACCAGGAACATTGTGGCAATTGCTCTGAAAAGTATAGTGTGTCTGTGGAATGCTTCAAATGGGTCTAGCTCGGAGCTCTTGACTGTGGATGAAGAGAATGGACCTGTAACGAGTATAAGTTGGGCTCCCAGTGGACGGCATATTGCTGTGGGTTTAAATAGTTATGTTGTGGATCTCTGGGACACGACTGCCAATCAAAAAGGTGAATGCCCTTTTTGCCTTGAATTATATGGGTCTATTTTCAGCTATACTTTGTGACTAATCACATACTAAAGTTATTGATTTTTATTATTTGCACTGTGTGTGTATGACCCTTTATTTGAATTCATTTTTCTGATATTTTTATCTTCTTTGCTCCAACAGTTGACAACCTTGCAAGGAGGGCATCAAGGTCGAGTGGGTTTGCTTTCATGGAACAATCATATTCTCACAACGGGAGGATCAGATTCCTTGATAGTTAACAATGATGTGAGAATGAGATCCCACACAGTGCAAACATATAGAGGCCATTGTCAAGAGGTGTGCGGGCTAAAATGACCCAACAGCGGCCAACATTTGGCAAGCGGCGGGAATGATAATCTCCTCTACATATGGGATAGATCAATGGCCTTTTCAAATCCTTCAGCCCAATGGCTTCATAGATTTGATCATCATAAAGCTGCAGTGAAAGCGCTCGCTTGGTGTGATCAGTTCCAAAGCAATTTGCTTGCTTCTGGTGGCGGGAGTGGAGACCGTTGTATTAAGTTCTGGAATATCAATACAGGCGTCTGTTTGAATTCAATTGACACGGGATCACAAGTTTCTTCATTGTTGTGGAGTAAGAACTGTTAGAAATAGGGTGGGCCTCTAGGATAGGTTTCAAAAACTTTTGACCCACTTGATGCAGGGATCAACTATCCAAAAGGCTATAAAACCCAATCCAAGATCCATGTCCTCAATCTCAGCCATCATGATCAGTAAAACAATCTATCTAGAAGATAGAAACGGCAACTAATAAGCTTCCATAATAATCTACAACATGCAAGGAAGTATATTATACCTTTGGAGCTCGGTTGTGCTCTAATGGAGAAGTTGCGTCTTTCTTTGATGATGAAATGCTTTCGCTAATCAAATAGGGATCTCCAAGACCTCTTGATCTTCTACGCTATGACTCGTATCAGATTCTCCTTTTTCTCAAGAAGATGGTGGGATCTCCACGAGAAAACTACTAGGAACTCTAGGGAGGAACTAGAAAGAGAACTAGAAGAGGGAAGAGAGAAAGAGCTCGTGCAACACTTGCACTAGAGAGGGCTGGGCGTGAATCCCTAGGTATGGAGCATACTTGGACGTCCAGCCCTCCTCTCCTTTATTTATAGCTTTTGCAAGCCCCGCTTACTAATTTCCATTAGAAGTCTTACTTCCAAAAATTAGTAACTATCTCTTCTTTACTAATTACAATAGAAGTCTTACTTCCATTAATTAGTAACTTACCATATCATAATTAGAAGTCTCACTTCAAATATGATTAGTAACTTTCCAATTCCTTTCTAATTAAAATAGAAGTCTCACTTCTACTAAAATTAGTAAGTCTACTATTATCACTATTATAAGTCTTACTTCAAATAGAAATAGTAACTTTCCTTTTAGAGTTCAACTAGAATTAGATACTTTCTAATAATTGGGCTAGCGTGGGGACCACTAGGGATTCCTTAGAAAGCTGGCTCCAACTGGGACAAGCGACCCTACATCTCATGTGTAATACGGGCCCACAGTTAATTGCAAATAACTCCACTATATAAATGCAATCGAACTCCAGTCTTAGGAATATTACATAGAAGACCTTAAACTTCCACATTACCATAAGTAGGCTCCTCTATCAATATCCATGGATCAATTGGACCTGTCTTCCAAACTAGATCCATATCTTATTATCCTTGAGCCCCAATTAATTATAATGATCATAGGTACCTTTCCAATTAACTCTTAATCAGAATGGGTGCGCACTTACCAATGATAAATCCATTAATTGGCACAAGGAGATATTAGAGATAGATTCCATCTTGACCATTGAATGTTCCCACAGCTCTACTACCACGTACCCAAATCACCGAGGTGCTGACCTACAGTTGGCCTCACTCATTGGTGACTCAAAGCAAATGAATAGATAGAAACTTGAGTTCATTAATGTCTCAGGATTGAGAGCCTATTGCTAGGGAATTATGAGAGCAGACCTTAAAGTAAAGATAGTGTTTATAAGGTGCTTCTCATGGTCCTTCAATACATCCAATGTACCAGCACTATGATCCAGAATCTTACATTCTGATGATCGAGACAAATGACACTATCTCATAGTGATCAAAGTGCTGCAACCTTGTCAGTACGAGATGTCCAGTCTCATCACTAGCTGTGAAGATATTTAAGTGTAAGATTTGTCACACATGTCTCCCGTATGTGGATCTCATCCATACACATGTGTTACATCTAATATACTTGTGGACTCCGGTTCATCTCATGAACCATCATGTCATTCGTATTGGTTATGTGTAAGTATATAATAAATCACCATTCATCTCATGAAAGGAAAGCATTAATATACTGATAAAAAAAATTAATCAATTTATTATATTATCTACTGGATTGAGTCCATAAAACTAACAATAATTTCCTAAGACTGGAGTTCAATTGCATTTATATAGTGGAGTTATTTGCAATTAACTGTGGGCCTGGCTTGCACATGAGATGTGGGGTCGCGTGTCCCAGTTAGAGCCAGCTTTCTAAGGAATCCCTAGTGGTCCCCACGCTAGCCCAATCATTAAACGGATACTAATTCTAGTTGAACTCTAAAAGGAAAGTTACTATTTCTATTTGAAGTGAGACTTCTAATAGTGGTAACTAGAAAGAGAACTAGAAGAGGGAAGAGAGAAAAACCATGTGCAACTCTTGCACCAGGGGCCTTGGGCGTGAATCCCAATGCTAGGATAGATGCATGGATGTCCAGGCCTCCTCTCCTCTATTTATAGCTTTTGCAAGCCCCACTTACTAATTTCCATTAGAAGTCTTACTTCAAAAAATTAGTAACTATCTCTTCTTAATTAAAATAGAAGTCTTACTTGCATTAATTAATTAGTAACTTACCATATCATAATTAGAAGTCTCACTTCAAATATGATTAGTAACTTTCCAATTCCTTTCTAATTAAAATATAAGTCTCACTTCTACTAAAATTAGTAAGTCTACTATTACCACTATTAGAAGACTTACTTCAAATAGAAATAGTAACTTTCCTTTTATAGTTCAACTAGAATTAGATACTTTCTAATAATTCGGCTAGCGTGGGGACCACTAGGGATTCCTTAGAAAGCTGGCTCCAACTGGGACACGCGACCCCATATCTCATGTGTAATCCGGGCCCACAGTTAATTGCAAATAACTCCACTATATAAATGCAATTGAACTCCAGTCTTAGGAATATTACATAGAAGACCCTAAACTTCCACATTACCACAAGTAGGCCCCTCTATCAATATCCATGGATCAATTGGACCTGTCTTCCAAACTAGATCCATATCTTATTATCCTCGAGCCAATTAATTATAATGATCATAGGTACCTTTCCAATTAACTCTAAATCAAAATGGGTGCGCACTTACCAATGATAAATCCATTAATTGGCACAAGGGGATATTAGAGATAGATTCCATCTTGACCATTAAATGTTCCCACAGCTCTACTACCACATACTCAAATCACCGAGGTGTTGATCTACAGTTGGCCTCACTCATTGGTGACTCAAAGCAAATGAATAGATAGAAACTTGAGTTCATTAATGTCTCAGGATTGAGAGTCTATTGCTAGGGAATTATGAGAGCAGACTTTAAAGTAAAGACAGTGTTTATAAGGTGCTTCTCATGGTCCTTCAATACATCCAATGTACCAGCACTATGATCCAGAATCTTATATTCTGATGATCGAGACAAATGACACTATCTCATAGTGATCAAAGTGCTGCAACCTTGTCAGTATGAGATGTCCAGTCTCATCACTGGTTGTGAAGATATTTAAGTATAAGATTTGTCACACATGTCTCCCGTATGTGGATCTCATCCATACACATGTGTTACATCTAATATACTTGTGGACTCCGGTTCATCTCATGAACCATCATGTCATTCGTATTGGTTATGTGCAAGTATATAATAAATCACCATTCATCTCATGAAAGGAAAGAATGAATATACTGATAAATAAAGTAATTAATCAATTTATTATATCATCTACTAGATTGAGTCCATAAAACTAACAATCTCCCACTTGGGCTCAATGCCAGTTAGAGTTGCATCTCATGCACATCCCTTTTACATACTGCTCAAAGACTTTGGTAGTCAAAGGCTTAGTAAAGGGATCTACCAGATTGTCTGCAGAGGCTATCTTGGTGATCGTACATCACCTCTCTACACAATCTATCTGACCATGTATAACTTCCTCTGTACATGCTTTTTGGCTCTTGGGTTCCTTGGACTTAACGACTGCCCTGTTGTTATCACAGTAAACTGTGAGCGGCTGTCCTGCCCAAAATACCACTCCAAGTTCCACAAGGAATCTTTTGAGTCAATGTTGACACCAAAAATGTCACTTTGCCTCTTCAAGATCCAAAGAGCTACATGAAGTCGCAACCTGCCATAAATAGACAATGCTACTTCCAAAAATCAAATCTTGTCAGAATCAAACAAAAACTGCATGATCCTTCAAGACAGCCAAAAGAGGAGTACACAAGAAGTTTCGGGCCATTTCAAAATCATTTGGCCTAACTTCGCTTCTCCGACAGCCGAAAAGGAGCTCTCGGCGGCAAAAGCATTGGAGACACCAAATCTTCGATCAAAGCCGATGGATGGTCTCAAAATACATCCAAAAGGCTTCACGTCAAGTTCCGAGTCAAACCGACAACGTTTGACCCTACATCAACCTTCGAACAGCTAAATCAAGCCTCTCCGCGGCGAGAACCACCGAGGCCATTACTCATCAGATAGAGCACATGGACGGCTTCAAAATGCTTATAAAGGGCTACACGTCAAATTTCAGGTCATTTCCACAACATTTGACCATAGTTTGACGCTCGGAAGCCAAATCAGGCCTCTCGGCGGCAAAGCTCTCCGGGACCATAGTTTCCAAGACAGAGCCTATGGATCATCTTAAAATGACTCCAATAGGTTCCCTGTCAAATTTCAAGTCAATCGGACATCGGTTGACCGCACATCAAACCGCGACATCTTCATCGCGACAAAAGCAAGTCTACTGGTGATAGGACCCCAAACGGCTTCAAAACTCAAACAAAAGCCTATGGTTGGTCTTATTTATTGCTCAGGAGGCTTCACACCAAATTTCAGGTCATTCCGACATCGTTTGACCCAGTTTCAGCTTCTGACGGAAAATCGGCAGCTCTGCGCGACAAAGTCTTCGGCTTTCTCAGGAAATTGGAAACTTTACAAAATAAAATGCAAGGATTCTCATCAGGTTTCCTACAAAGAAATCAGGCCAATAAATGGTCAAAATGTCAAGGAAAAGTACAGGAAAAAAAGAATCGAAAAAGAGCAAAAACGGACATAAAACGGGACAAAAAGGTGGGAAAACCCCCCCAGGGTCGCAGACCCCTGCGACCCTGGCCCAGGGTCGCCGGCGACCTTGGAGCCCGGGGTCGCCGGGAAGGCCCCGGAAACCCCGGTTTTCACCATTTTTTCGCAATTCGAAGCGTCCAGCCTCTGGTACTTTCCAAAATTCATGCTTTTGAGACACCAAATTCTCTGACATCCGTCCAAAACACGGGTTAATCATCAAGAGTATCGAAAACAATATTGATCGCCACCCGGTCAACCAAAAAAAGTGTGCTTTCTACCCGACCGATCGAGAAATCGACAGGACAGATGGCACCGACCCGCTGTTGGCAACAAACACCTGAAATTACATGGTCATCTGATGTCGATCTACATGAAGATCCATCGATGATCATCACCAGAAGAATCCCAAAAGACGCGGCACGGCCCGCGACTCTTCAGCTGCTCGGCGACCACTTAATGTGATTAATTGACTAGCTTTATTACAGTCATTAATCCATTTCTTTGGACAGACCAATCAGAAGCAAGCATCCGGGAGTTACAAGTCAAGAGATTCATGGCATTTAACCCATGAAACTCCTCCCATCATGGCGATTAAAGGCGATTAAATGCCCTCAATCTCCTCCGGCCAATCAGAAGCCAAGAAAAAGGAGTTACAAAATAAAGAATTCAATTTTGTAACTCCTCCCTTTATGTAGCTTTTTGACAATCAAGGCTCATAAACCCTCCTAAATGGCTACCTAAAAGCCTATAAATAGGAGAGCTCTCCAAGAAGAAAGGACAGCACACGGATCATCAGAAAAAAGCACAAAATCACAGACAGAAGCACAGAAATTCAGAGAAGGAAAAGAGAGAAAACTCTGCGGAAGTTCTACACCGGCCACCGCAACAAGGTGACAAAAGTCCCTTTGGGGGTACCCCCCCCCCCAAGGTCCTTGCCTTCTCCTCCTGCCTCCAATGGCTTAGATGTGGTTTTTCAGCCCGTCTACTCGGCTTTTTATTGGACATAGGACCTCCTTTTGGTCTTTGTCCTCTGAAAACTTGAGGTTATAGCCAAGCCAAGCGAATCAATAGCATCCTCTGTTCTCATCTGCATGGATGATGGCGAAGCCCACATATGGCTTGCGACCGTCAATCTAAACGAGTCCCCCACAATCTCCTGAGAAGTTAGATCCTCCTTTTCTTGCTTTTCATTATAGTTTGTATTTTTTTTAAAGAGACAAAAATCACAACTCTTGTCTTTCATTATTGATAAGGATTGTAAATCGGCTATAAACGCCAAAAATCGGCTATAAACGCCAAAATCGGCTATAAATGCCAAAAAAATCGCCTTTCACGGCAAACCAAGAAAAATGTCCCTTTTCTTAAATATATGTGCAATGGAAAACTTGAAAGAAGTTGATTTTCTTTTTACTTGCGAAGGTTGATCTCCGGATCACCACTTGCAATTCCAAGTAAAATAGAAAATCTGGCACACCCACACAAAAAAGGAAATGTTGATGCACGCCCCTGCCCCCCGGTTACGAAAGGGTCGGAACCAACCGGACTCCCACGTCCGCCGACCCTTGGTAGGAACCGAGCAGGAGCGCAGTCCATCAAGCTGGCACACCCGGTGGGACTCGTTTATTTGAGAACACGATGCTAGAAATGAAATATTTGCATATCACATATTTTTCTCTATGCTTATATTTCTTTTCTCGATTCCTTGGCTACTTTATAATTGGTGGCCTATGTTGAATTCCGCATCTAAAAAAAAAAATGAGATGAGATTTTTTATTTGGAAATTTCTAATTCTTTGAATTTATTTCCAATCTTTCTCTTTTCAAAAAAAAAAAACAAACAAAAATCAGATTTTTCAGTTTGGATTCAAAATTGAGAAACTTTGATCCTCTCCCTTCTGGGCACTGGCGCTCACGGAAATCGCTGAGACCGTGTTCGGATCGGGGATTGGGCCATCGTTTCTCTTCGATGAGTTAATTAAAGATCTAAAAAAAAATGTAAAAAAAAAAATAATAAAAATTTTTAGATTTCTCATTTTGGATTCAAAATTGAGAAACCTTGATCCGTTCCTATCGTTCATCGCGCTTGCAGAAATGTTGAGCCTGTTCGACTAAGGTTTTGGGCCATCGTTTCTCTTCGATGAGTCCATTAAAAAAATATATAATAAAATAAAAATAAAAATAAAAAAAGACATAGACCACTAAGGTTAAACCAACTGTGTTCTTTGATCATGGTTGATTCAAAGAAAAGCCTTGTCCAGAGTGTGGAGATAGCTTGACTGTTCTAGGCAAGGGTCCTCCAAACGGGTTCATTAAGTAATCCTACCCTTACCTGGGGGCAATTCTATCAATCAAGATTTCATAAGACCGGGTTAGGAGGCCTATGTGTACTCTCTCGTCTTTTAAACAAATTTTTTTTAAAAAAAAAATTTTTTTTTTTAAAAATTAAAATTTTAAAATAAAAAATAAAAAATAAAAAATTTTTCAAAAAAAAAATCTTAAAAAAAAAATAAAAAAAATAAATAAAAAAAAAGATTAAAAAAAAAATCTTCAAAATCTTCAAAAAAAAAAAAAAACTTCCGTCATTTTGGGTTTAGATTGGAGAAATCTTGGTCTTCTCCTTTCTGAGCACTGGCGCTCTCGGAAATTGCTGAGCCCGTGTTCAGATTGGAGTGCCTTTTGCTCTCTTTGATAAACCAGATATTGGCCTTTCAAAAAAAAAAAAACTCGTCATTTTTAGATTCAGATCCGAGAAATTATGGTTCATTTCTTTTTGAGCACTGGCGCTCGTGGAAATCGCTGAGCCCGTGTTCAGATCGGAATACCATCTGCTCTCTTTGATGAATCCAATCTTGACCTTTCAAAACAGAGAATCTCATCTCATAGATGCGGTCTCAAAACATTTGTGTCTAGCGGTACTAGTACGCCCTTTCAGGGTCTACTGTATTGCGACCGGCACATCTGTAACTCCAACTTTATATTCTTCTTACCTCGAGCAAGCTCTGCTTCTCGATAAGTCGAATTTAAGTTCACAATTGCTTCTAGCAGTCACTAGGATGCCCATTCGGGGCTTACCATACCTGCGATCAAAACAATTGTACCCTCTATGGCGTTTTGCCTTCTTCATGTTGCTTGGGTCATCTTCCTCTAGCAATTTGAAAAGACGAAACCATAGAACTTCCCATTTATGATCATTATATTCTTGTGATTACTAATGGATGTGGTCTTGTTTCAGAAATTTTCGAAAAACTAACAATGGCAGCTTCACTAACCATTACTTTCGATGAAAACAAGCACCAACTCATGCTTCAACAGAAGCAAACCGCGCGCACTTACAAGCGCCCCATCAGCTGCCGAAGCGTCAACTCCCTCGGCAACTCTCTGAACTCCGGGTCGACCTCGACTCCCCGGACTATCGTCTTTGGGACGCTGGGACCATTCCCACTTCCTGAGGAACAAGCTGCTCCTTCCAAGAAGCAGAAACTCGCCTCTCAACGTGTCACTACCGTGACACCAAAGGCGAGCACCAGAAGGCCTGAAGCCCGTGGTAGCCCCACGAAGCCTCGACCTGCAAGCGATCAGGTCTATCCCAAGACATGGTCCCCAAGACCTTCACCAAAACAAAGAAGGTCCCAAACATCTACCAAGCCAGCATTCCTGGCCCCACTCAAGGAGAACCAGTTCTACCCTCTTGCTTACATGAAAGAGGAGAGACCCATCTCCAACCTGACTCTCAAGTCATCCCAGCATGAGCCGGCTTGTTCCTACAAGCCCAAAATCAAGTCATGCATCACAAGGCCTCTACAAGCACCTACTAAGGCCTACAAACCTGCAGTTCGACCCTTCATCTCTACGGGGGCCGAACTCCAAAAATTCAAAGCTTCGCTGCAACAGGCGAAGGACAGAGTTCGCATCCTGTCCTTGCCTAGCTGCAAAGAAGACAGGCTCGGCTGCTGCGCCCGAGGGAGCACATCCTTCATCGTCAAAGCCCAGCCAGAGCTGACCGAAGCTCAAATTACTCGTCGTATACGCCGCCGCGCGTCGTATCGACAAAAGAGATTAGAGAAGCAAATGACCCAGCCTCCTACACTTCAAGTCTCTCCCAAATGGGTCGAAAAAGAAAGACCCAACCAAGTTGCTGCCGTCCATATGGTTGGAAAAAGGCGCCAAAAGTCAACAACAAAAATCCATGTCCGACGTCCGATGACCCGCAGCGTCTCAAGGACAAGAAGACATTCAGAAGAATCCCCTGCTCCTTCAAGCAAAGGACAGCAGAGTGATCCTTCCTCAAGCTCTTCTTCAAAAAGAATGAGCCCCAGCTCAGTCACCAGGACAGTTTCTTTGTTCGAATCACGAAGGATGAATGTCTTGGCTACAAATTCTGAGCCACCACCCCGTAATCCACCTCCAGAAGATGCGATCACCCGCATCTAGCAGTTGGAACAGGGCCAGCAGAGGATTGAAACTCTGATGGAAAACCTTCTCCTCGCCTTCCAAAATCAGGCAAACAATGAACCTCCTCCGAATCATCAAGACGACGAGGTAAATAGAGAAGAAAATGAGTCACGCGCCCTTACCAAAAAGGACGTAGGCAGTATCCTCGCCAAAGCGAAAGAAGAGGATATACTCAAGGAGCATGGGATCAAGCCACCATATCCCTTATGGATGGACTCGGTCCCGTTCCCCACCAAATTCAAGCATCCTACTCTCCAAACATATACGGGGAAAGGATCAGCCAGACAGCACGTCATCCACTTCAAGATCCTGACGGGAGCTATCGCGGATCAAGATGCACTCAAGATCCGCCTCTTTGCAAGTACCCCTAAAAGGTACGGCCTTCGATTGGTACTCCACTCTGCCAGAGGACTCAATCCAAAACTGGGCCATGCTAGAGACACGCTTCCTGACTCACTTCAAAGGTGAAGATCATCCCGCTACTATGGCTCAGCTGTGCAGCCTAAAACAGGGGGAGAATGAATCAACATATGACTTCATTCACAAGTGGAAAGCAATGGCATACAAATGCTCTGATGTATTGCCACAAGCGTCGCTAGTCGACATTTGCCGAAACAACATGAGAGCCAGAATCCGCTCCATGATCATCGGTAACAAATCAAAAAAACCTGGGAGAACTCCTAGAAGCTTCCCTGGAAGCTGAAACGGTGATTAAAGACCTCAACAGTCAGAAATCATCAAGAAAAGAGCCAACCGCCATTGCAACCTCTAAACCAAAGAAAAAAGAGGCCTCAATGTGCAGACCAAGTCAGCTCCTCAGCCACCAAAGAAAGCTGAAAACAAAGCTGCTGGTAAGAGACCTGAACTCTCAGATGCCTTCAAAGAACGAGTAGAGAAGAAATACCCGTTTGATGAAGACGTTGATGAAATCTTCGGGGCTCTTGTGGCAAACGGCAAGCTCACCTTGCCTGAACCAAAAAGACCGGGTGATGTTGGCAAAACCAACGATCCTCGGTACTGTCCATACCACCAGATGATCTCGCATCCTCTCAATTAATGCTTCGTTGTGAGAGAGAAAATAAACGAGATGTGGAAAAACGGAGTCATCACCTTTGACAAAAACTATGGGTCTGCCTCCGTCAACATGGTGACATGTGGACAAACATCAAAATCACCGAAGAAGAAGATCACTACTTCCTTCAAGGTGATAAACTCAATCCAAGCGTCCGAGGAACTGGTTCCTTACCCGACACCAGACGGACAGCCGATATGGGTACATCCCGATCTCCTGGAAGATGAAAATTGGGAGGTCGTGAAAACAAAGCCTACAGCTCAACAGCGAAGGCAGGCTAGGAAACATCTCCTCAAGCTCAAACGGCAAGAGAAGACCCAGCCAAAACTAGAGGTCAAAGAAAAGGCAGAGGCTTCCTCTACCGCTTCACTGGAGGCAGCAAAAACATCCCTTCCAGAGACTTCAAAGGGGGTAAGGAAATTCACTCTCAGTGATTTCATGCCACCTCAATTCAAAGAAGCCATGCAGGAGGCATCATACTCTTGCAATTCGGTAGTTGGATTCTCTATTGATGGATACGAATCCAGCGACACCGATGATGGATTCGAATCCAACTACACAGATGAGTGGGAGGAGTCCTTTGAAACAGGAGAATATCTCTCCGATGAAGAATGGGTTCCTGAGTCTCATCTTATGCCAGTAATCTGGTATAACCCCCTACAGCCATAAGGATCCTGGTCTGATGATGAAGAAGAGCAAGAGGCTGTACAAGAAAATGCTGCTGACCCAAACCTCTCATTACTCCAGTGGAAATCAACCATGTTGAGCCACAAAGAGTTGATGAAGAAGAAGATCCGGCTCCCATGCATGATCTTGAAGAATATGCAAGGATCTTGCAGCGACTCGCTCTAGAACAAGAGCAAGAACGCGTCAACGAGCCTCCTCGCAATCCAGAGCCTGAAGTCCCTGAAGACCACCAGGTACATTCTCCCTTAACTCCTGAAAATGGAGAAAATTGCTGGATAGACGATCCTCTTACATCCGAGGATGAGTCTGACTCCGATCAGGCAACGTCTCCCGTCAGAGCTTCCTGTAATGTAATAATTCAGGATTATAACTCTTCCGAAGCATCGTCTGATGAGAGCACTTACACTCCGGCGACGCCTAGCAATGTATCTTCTAGAGCCACCTCGTCTCACGTGACTTTCACTGAGATGACACCCTCTCAGGTTTCTTCTCCTGAGACTGTGACTTCAAAGTTCACACCCTTCCTGACTGAAGAATTCCCAGCCATTGATGCTTGGGATGATGAATTAGTCAACGAAGAAGAAAGGTTGCTGGATGCTGTTCAGGACTTGTTCCCGGAAAATGCTCTGTGCAACACGATCACTGAGGATGGAAACTCTGCTGCTGATTCATCCTCAGCAAATGAAAAACGACAGCCTCTTGATCCTGAAGACAATCTTCCAAATGAAGACCCTTCTCAGGAAGCTCTCGAAGTTGGTAGAGGCACTCGCTCTGGCCGGGACTACCACAAAAATTACAACCAATCTTCCTTTACATATGTAAATCCTTCGGGAAAAGATGTTGTAAGTGCCCCTAGTGGCAACAATGATGAACATGCAGGCCCTAAGGAGGCTTTCAAGTATGACTTGATTGAACACTTCAAGCACATACCTGCACGTCTGCACATCCTAGATTTGTTGCGAATGTCTCCGCACACTCGTGATAATCTTATCTCGGAATTACAAAAGCTGAATGAGGATGTCGACAAGTATGCCCCGCAAGTCCTCCAAATTGAAATGGATTACAGGGTTAAAAACTCAAAAGCCTCCTCAAAGGGAGAAAAGAAGAAAACTGAGGAATCATGGATTGAATGCCTCTCGGTTAAAAAAGCAGCCAGTGCAACCATCGCCTTCACAAAGGACGACCTCCTACTTGGCGAAACCAGGCATAACCGACCCCTATACTTCACAGGGTATATCAAGGAAATGCCTATGCAAAGAGTTCAGATCGACCCAGGTTCTACACTCAACCTCATCTCCACATCGGCTCTGGAAGAGTTGGGCATCCCACCCAGCAAGCTGAGCCACACATCTGTATCTATCTTTAGATACGATGGGAGTACTCAAAGGCCTATCGGCAAAATCAGGTTCAAGTTGCAGATCGGTGATCTTATCTCTGAGGTCACAGTGTATGCAATAAAAACCCCTTCATGCTACAACATCCTTCTCGGACGCCCTTGGATCCACGAGAATGGTGTTGTCCCTTCAACTCTACATCAATGCATCAAGTTTGTTGGCGACGACGGCATGATACATCGAGTCTTTGCGGACAGAAAACCCTTCAAAGGTAAAGAAGTCCACTTTGCAGACTCACAGATGTATGAAGGTGAAAAAGAAGAAGAGGAGAAGCACACAGCATCCTTTGCCGAAAATCTCCAGAAAGATAAAGGCAAAGCTCCTCAACAATCACCGGAAGAAAACAAACCATCCGGTAAATCTGAAGAGAGCATTCAAACTCCCTTCATCATCTCCCTCAAACCTTCAAAGCCTTTGGTCATCACAACTAAAGTGAAGAAGGCAAAACAAAAGCCTGGGGGCAAATTTGTTGTCTCTTTCGTGTCTATCATGCAAGACACGGACTCGGATTCAGAGCCAGAAGACGACACATCGTCAAGCCAAGCTGACACTCAGCAAGTTCAGCCTGCTCTCACTCCAATGGAGACAACTTCTGACATAGAAGATCCTATGTCAGCTTCCTTCGTTGTTCCAGCAACTTCAGCAAAGGAAAAGCCGATCTTCTTCCATAGATCGGATGCTTCTTCATCAAACTCCATGCTTGAACCTTTCCAAAATAAAGGTATGCCTCAACTATCCTTATATAGTTCTGTGGCACAAGCTATTATGAAAAAAATAGGCTATGACGCTCAAAACCCAGTCGGTTTGGGAGAAGGACGCGGTATTCTCACGCCATTGGGGCCCGTCTTGACCAAAAGCCAGCTGGAAGATTGGAGACTCTACGGCTATGTAGAAAAGTCTTCACACGGGTTAGGGTATGATCCTGACACTCCCTTGAGACAGTTGACACAAAGGCTTAAAAGTCAATATACTGACCAAGCCGCAACTTCTCAAGTCCTTGAAGACATCGATCTCCCTAGATATCTTTTTGATGAGTCACCTGACAAAGATCCAGGAAGCTCATCCAATTGGCACGATTTCTCCAAAAATGAAGAGGAGTTGTCCGATGGAACAGACGTGTGGTCTTCTGACCCAGAAGAACCCTCATCTCCAAAAGAAGTAGCCTACTTCGACCCGGTTTCAACAGGCGATTGGGATCATCTCATAGCAAGCCTTGGGAAAATTACCGATCAAGAAGACCCGTGGAAAGGAACAAAACCTTGGTCTGGAAATGCCTTTGAAAACCCAAAAGGTTTCGTTGAGCTGGAAGCCTCCGAAAATATTGTGGAGGAACCACCTTCGAACCTTCCAACAGAAGATCCTGTTCAAAAGATAGACTTGGGAACACCAGATAACCCACGTCCTGTATTCATAAGCAAGAATATAAAGGATGATGAGTTACCCGAGTATATCGCCTTTCTTCGTGAGTTCGTTGATTGCTTTGCATGGTCTTACGCTGAAATACTAGGCTTAGACCCCAAAATAGCAGTCCACAAACTCAATCTTCAAGAAGACATCAAGCCTGTCAAGCAAGGCCAAAGAAGATTCCGTCCAGATCTGATGGATAAAATTGAACAAGAAGTTCAAAAACTCAAAAGCGTCGGCTTCATCCGTGAGGAACAACATCCTAAATGGTTGGCAAACATTGTCCCCGTGACAAAGAAGAACGGGCAGATCAGGGTCTGTATTGACTATAGAGACTTGAATGGCGCATTCCCTAAAGATGAATTTCCGCTCCCCATACCAGAGGTAATGATCGATAATACCTGTGGATTCGAGTGAATGACATTCATGGATGGTTTCTCTGGCTACAATCAGATAAAGATGCATCCTGAAGATGAAAAACATACATCTTTTCGGACCCCATTTGGCGTGTATTGCTACACTGTCATGCCATTTGGTCTGAAAAATGCTGGTGCCACATATCAGAGGGCTATGATGAAAATATTCCAAGATATGCAACACAAGACGGTTGAATGTTACGTTGATGACCTCGCCGTCAAAAGCAAAAGAAAAGAAGATCATCTCGAAAACCTTCGAGAAGTCTTCCTCCGGCTTCGCAAACACAAACTGCGAATGAATCCTTTGAAATGCTTCTTCGGCGTCTCGTCGTATAAGTTCCTCGGATTCTTAGTTCGGAAAGCTGGAATAGAGCTTGACCCCATAAAAGTCAAAGCCATTCTAGAAATGCCCTCTCCAAGAACCTTGAGAGAACTCAAAGGGCTTCAAGGGAGATTAGCCTACATCAGACGGTTCATCTCCAATCTTTCGGGGAAATGCCGACCATTCTCCCGATTGATGAAAAAAGGTGTAGACTTTGTCTGGGATGCTGACTGTGAAGCTGCTTTCCAAGACATCAAGTCATACCTGACAAAACCTCCAGTGTTAGCTGCTCCTACCACTGGAAAACCATTCATCTTGTACACAAGAGCCCTTGATCACTCTTTGGGAGCTCTGCTTGCGCAAGAAAATGATTAAAGAAAAGAAGCTGCTCTATATTACCTCAGCCGCATGCTAGTAGGTGCAGAGCATCGCTACTCTCCAGTCGAAAAAGAATGCCTTGCAGTGATGTTCGCCGTACAAAAGCTGCGTCACTACTTGCTTTCCAACACAGTATACCTGGTCTCGAGGGTCAACCTCTTGAAGGTCCTTGTCACGAAGGCAGGTTCTCTCAATGCTCGACTGGCAAAATGGTCCATCCTTCTGTCACAATTTGATATTAGGTATGTACCACAAAAAGCAATCAAAGGGCAAGCTCTAGCGGACTTTGAAAAGGGCAACCTTGGTCTGGAAATGCCTTTGAAAACCCAAAAGGTTTCGTTGAGCTGGAAGCCTCCGAAAATATTGTGGAGGAACCACCTTCGAACCTTCCAACAGAAGATCCTGTTCAAAAGATAGACTTGGGAACACCAGATAACCCACGTCCTGTATTCATAAGCAAGAATATAAAGGATGATGAGTTACCCGAGTATATCGCCTTTCTTCGTGAGTTCGTTGATTGCTTTGCATGGTCTTACGCTGAAATACTAGGCTTAGACCCCAAAATAGCAGTCCACAAACTCAATCTTCAAGAAGACATCAAGCCTGTCAAGCAAGGCCAAAGAAGATTCCGTCCAGATCTGATGGATAAAATTGAACAAGAAGTTCAAAAACTCAAAAGCGTCGGCTTCATCCGTGAGGAACAACATCCTAAATGGTTGGCAAACATTGTCCCCGTGACAAAGAAGAACGGGCAGATCAGGGTCTGTATTGACTATAGAGACTTGAATGGCGCATTCCCTAAAGATGAATTTCCGCTCCCCATACCAGAGGTAATGATCGATAATACCTGTGGATTCGAGTGAATGACATTCATGGATGGTTTCTCTGGCTACAATCAGATAAAGATGCATCCTGAAGATGAAAAACATACATCTTTTCGGACCCCATTTGGCGTGTATTGCTACACTGTCATGCCATTTGGTCTGAAAAATGCTGGTGCCACATATCAGAGGGCTATGATGAAAATATTCCAAGATATGCAACACAAGACGGTTGAATGTTACGTTGATGACCTCGCCATCAAAAGCAAAAGAAAAGAAGATCATCTCGAAAACCTTCGAGAAGTCTTCCTCCGGCTTCGCAAACACAAACTGCGAATGAATCCTTTGAAATGCTTCTTCGGCGTCTCGTCGTATAAGTTCCTCGGATTCTTAGTTCGGAAAGCTGGAATAGAGCTTGACCCCATAAAAGTCAAAGCCATTCTAGAAATGCCCTCTCCAAGAACCTTGAGAGAACTCAAAGGGCTTCAAGGGAGATTAGCCTACATCAGACGGTTCATCTCCAATCTTTCGGGGAAATGCCGACCATTCTCCCGATTGATGAAAAAAGGTGTAGACTTTGTCTGGGATGCTGACTGTGAAGCTGCTTTCCAAGACATCAAGTCATACCTGACAAAACCTCCAGTGTTAGCTGCTCCTACCACTGGAAAACCATTCATCTTGTACACAAGAGCCCTTGATCACTCTTTGGGAGCTCTGCTTGCGCAAGAAAATGATTAAAGAAAAGAAGCTGCTCTATATTACCTCAGCCGCATGCTAGTAGGTGCAGAGCATCGCTACTCTCCAGTCGAAAAAGAATGCCTTGCAGTGATGTTCGCCGTACAAAAGCTGCGTCACTACTTGCTTTCCAACACAGTATACCTGGTCTCGAGGGTCAACCTCTTGAAGGTCCTTGTCACGAAGGCAGGTTCTCTCAATGCTCGACTGGCAAAATGGTCCATCCTTCTGTCACAATTTGATATTAGGTATGTACCACAAAAAGCAATCAAAGGGCAAGCTCTAGCGGACTTCCTCGCAGAGCATCCATTGCCTAAAGATTCTCTGCTCAGAGATGATCTCCCAGACGAACCAGTCTACAATGTGGAGACTTTCTCATAAAGTGCCTCCTGGGACATGTACTTTGACGGTGCAACCAGGACAAATGAAAAAAGACAGCTGATCTCGGGAGTTGGCATCCTCTTTGTTAGCCCCGACAAATACATGATTCCACACGTTTTCTCGCTACTGGAACCATGCACAAACAATGCAGCTGAAAATCAAGCTCTGATCTTAGGATTGGAACTCGCCATCGAATCCGGTATCACCATGCTGGAAGTCTTTGGAGACTCTCAACTGATCGTCAACCAGATGAATCAGAAATTTGAAGTCAGGAAGCCAGATTTGTTGCCTTACTACAACAAGGCACAATCACTTCTGCAAAAGTTTGACATCTGTCACATCACCCACATTCGTAGAGGTGAAAACATACGTGCAGATGCCCTAGCCGGACTTGCCGCATCCATGGCAATCCAGGAAGGGGAAAACATGCAAATCACAGTGTGCGAAAGAAGAATCCTTCCTCCTCTTAACACACACCAAGCAGTTGCTGAATGCCACCAAGTGGTCGGAAGTCGGATTTCAATCCTTCAAACTTCAATCGGCGACTGGAGGGATCCGTTCATTGATTACATTATGTTCGGAATCCTACCTGAAGATCCAAAAGAACGGGTAAGCATCCATAGGCGAACCCCAAGCTTTCATTTGGATATTCCTTCAAAAAGCCTTTACAGGAAATCCTTCAACGGAGTACTTCTACGCTGCTTGTCACAAGAAGAGGCTGAAGAAACACTGAAAGAAGTTCATGCTGGTCTTTGCGGAGCTCATCAGGCTAGACCTAAGCTCTATGATCAGATAAAAAGGTTAGGATATTACTGGCCTACCATGGTGTCTGACGCAATGCAATTTGCTAAGCGCTGCCAACAATGCCAAGTTCATGGAGATTACATTCACATGCCTCCAGAATGGCTGCATCCTACAGCGATCTCATGGCCTTTCGAAGCCTGGGGTATGGACATCATAGGTCCTATTTCTCCCCCTTCGAGCAAAGGTCATCGCTTCATCTTCGCCACTACGGATTATTTCTCCAAGTGGTCAGAAGCATTTGTGTTTAACGAAATGAAGACCTCATCAGTCCTTCAATTCCTGCGCACCAACATCATTTGTCATTTCGGCATACCCAAAAGATTCGTCCATGATAACGGACCACAATTCCGGGATCATCGATTCTACAGGTTCTGCGACAAATACAAAATCCAAAGCTGTCCTTCGACTCCATACAATCCGGCAGCAAACGGGTTAGCAGAAGCCTTCAACAAGACACTCTGCAAAATCCTCAAAAAAATGGTCTTTAGTCACAAAAGAGACTGGAGCGACAAAATGTCTGAAGCTTTGTGGGCCTATCGAACCACCGTTCGAGGACCAACCCATAGCACACCATTCTCCTTGGTCTATGGATGCGAAGCTGTCGTACCCTTGGAAGTACAAATTCCTTCCTTGAGGGTATCCTTGCAAAATGACATGACTCAAGAAAGCAATGTCAAATTGCGACTCCATGAGATGGACAATCTCGATGAGAGACGGCTCGAAGCTCAACAAAGCATTGAACTTTACCAAGCACGTATGGCAGGATCTTTCGATAAAAAGGTCAGGCAACGCGCCTACAAAAAGAGTGACTTGGTTCTTGCGGTAAAAAGACCAATGGTCTTTGCTCACAAGTCCAAAGGCAAATTTGAGCCAAAATGGGATGGACCCTACGTCATCGACAAGGTTTTCTCCAACGGCGCATATGCACTCCTAAACATGGAAGGTGACAGATGTATGCTGCCCATCAACGACAAGTTCTTAAAGCGGTACTACCCTTGAAGACTTACCCAACTGGGTAAGAGCAATGCCTGTACGGCCAAAATCGGTTTCCAGGTACACGCTCGCTAAACCCACCCTTTTTTTTTAGAATTTTCATATCAAATGTTGAAATTTCTAGAAATCTAAAACAATGCTTACTTTCATCGTTTCATTGTTCAAAAAAAAATATCCAAGTTTAGGAACCTTTCCCTAACTTGACCAAAATTTTCAACCCTTGAACCCAAAATTCCTGGTTTGAAACAAAATCCGGATTCAGGGATTTCCACCCTAGTCCACCCTGCCTTTTACCGCCAAAATGGTTTTAGGTCAAAACTTATGACCCTCGTGTCTTTAAACAAAAAAAAAATTTGGTTTTTCAAAAAACCGCGAGGAAGCGACGCTTAGTCGATACTCGCACAAATCGGAAGCATACGAACCACGTTCAACACTTCCAAAATCGCAAGGAAGCGACATTTCGTCGGTACTTGCAAAATCCAAAACTGTGGAGATGCAACATTTTAGTTGATATCCACAACCCAAATTTCGAAGGTTTGAAAAAACCTAAAAAACTGTGGAGATGCAACATTTCAGTTGATATCCACAACCCAAATTTCAAAGGTTCGAAGAAACCTAAAAAAACTGTGGAGACGCAACATTTCAGTTGATATCCACAACTCAAATTTCAAAGGTTCGAAAAAACCTAAAAAACCATGGAGACGCAACATTTCAGTTGATATCCATAACTCAAAGGTTCGAAAAAAAAACCACAAATTTCAAAAATCAAGGGGAAACGACATCAAGTCAGTACCCGCAAAACCAAAATTTTTGAAAAGCAAGGATGCGACATTCCATCGATACTTGTAAGAACATTCAGCAGGGAGGCGACTTTTAGTCGATACTTGCATTTTTTGAAAACCAAACCGGCTATAAATGCCATCAAAATAGGCTATAAATGCCACAAATCGGCTATCAATGCCACCAAAACAAAACCGGCTATCAATGCCACAAACAAAAAAACTTGGATTTCAAAAAAAAACCCGGCTATCAATGCCACAATTCGGCTATCAATGCCACCAAAACCGGCTATCAATGCCAAAAATCGGCTTTCATTCCACAAACAAAATCTGGCTTCCATGCCAAAACAATCATTTGACAAAAGATTTTCACAAAATGACAACCTTTTGATCAAATCCCATTTAGCAATTACTTTTATCATAAAAAGATTCAAGTGAGCGTAGGGATAACAAAAAAAAAAAGAGAGAGAGCATCCCATTTAGCAATTACTTTTATCACAAAAAGATTCAAGTGAGTGTAGGGATAAAAAAAAAAAAGAAAGTGTTCACAAGCACTACAAAAAAAAAGTACCAAAAAAATATACATGTGGTACCAAAAAAAAAGAAAGTGTTCACAAGCACTACAAAAAAAAATAAGTAAAAAAAAAATGCAAGTGGTACAAAAAAAAGAGAGAAGGATGGTTTCTGTAAAAAAAAGTAATACAGGAGCTCAATCAAAAATGGTCTCCAGCCAAGAGTTTAGCTCCTTAAGCAAGCTTTTGGCCTCATCCGTCAAGGATTCCAAGGCACGCTTCTTCAGGAACCTGCCATGAGATGCTGGGGTGGGCTGTAACCCTTCTTTCGCACCAGGAAGCTTCCCCCGAGCGGTTTTCCATTGTTTGTTCTCATCAGACTTCCTTTTGAGAACTCGATTGGCATCCGCAACCCGGTGAATCAGAGCAGTCTCCCTTTCACGAGCCTCTGTTATTTCAGTCCACTTGGCAGCGACTTGTGCCTGCAATTGCTCAAGACGTTTCCTGGCCTCATCGACCTCCCTATCAAGGATGTTAAGGTCATGTGTCAGCCCAATGATGGTTAGCTCTTCTAATTTCTTCTCTCGGACTGCCTGCTTCCTGCTTTCTGTAGCCTCATCCAGGTTAGAGTGAGCCTTATCCGCAGGGTCCAAGAACATCTCCTTGAAGAACTGATCATCGGGAAAACCCATGGTCTCAAACCACTTGTCACCCAGCTCAATGATCCTATTAACGATCGCCCTGGCACCTGTGACATCCAGACCAGCCTCTTCGGCATCACTGAGAATCTCCTGCACATGCTGGATCATGCCAAATCCGGCTTCCAAGTGCCCTGAAAAGAGAGTCTCAATCCAAGAGCTCAGAACTCGCACCACCACCTTCTTCGCAAAAAGAAGAGATGGCCCAGCTGAAGATTCGCCCAACTCCGTTGGTCGGCTGCTCATATCATCATCTGTTGGAAGAGTAACAAAAAAACTCTTTCCAGTTGAAGATGCTCCTGCTCGGGAAGGAATCTCAGCACGAGGAATCTCCTCAACATTGTCAGAACTGGTCCTGGGAGTCTCTACCTCTAGATTAACCTCTGGCATCCCTTGCTCTGGAAGCGACGGATCCTCCTCTGTCACTTCAAAACCTGCCAAAAGAAACACAAAAAGGTATGAATATAATCCTGTTTGAAAATCATTATCAGGGTTATAACTACAAAATACCTTCTTCGACGACTGGCGGAACACTTTCTTCCTCCATGAACTCATCGGAAGCATCATCAACATTTGCGTCCATCGATGGTTCAAAGTCATCGGAATCCTGTGGCAAGTCAGCTGGCAAGAAAAATGTTAGCAAACCGAGTCACAGACACAAAAAAAAAGCAAGAGAAGTCATACCAATTGGAGACTCTGGAATCACTCCAGAGTCCCTCGGTTCTTCTTCAGGTGCCTCGACAGGATCCGTCACCACCTCATCGACCGGAACCTCAGGCATCATCAAGTCTTCCTCTGCTAAAAAAAAAAGAAAAGAAAAGCAGAAACAAGAAGCAAATCATAACATGGAAAAAATCCCATGAAAGAAATGGAAAGAGAAAAAGGAAGAATCATACCTTCACCGACGGTCTCTTCTTCTCGACTTCTCTTCTCTGGAGGCTCGTCAGCATCCACTGGCACATCCTCATTAATAGTAAGAGGAACTTCCAAGTCAGGAGAGTCCTCATGCTGCCCCTTGCTGCGATGATGACTCCTCCCCCTCTTACCCCGGCGGGCTCGCTTCTTAGAGGAACCTGCCCCACTGTCAGAGTCAGGTTTCCCACTTGACTCCTCACTGGATGGTCTACTCTTGCCAGTAGACTCCGCGGAAGCTTGCCTCTGTGCCGCTTGCATCCAAGCGCCAAGTTCGGCTTCCTCCTGTTCTAGCTGCTCTAAAGCCTCATCAGGTATATCTCGAACAGCTTCAGAACCAATGATGCCCTGGTCACCGAGAATGCCTATCTTGTGCTTCTCTCCAGAAAGGAAGGCCCAAACTTCCTCTCGCCGGACGCCATCCGACTTTCCAAGGCCCTTTCCAGATGCCAGCTTCACATCAAGCCCTTCTTGGAAAGCCCCCGATATGCCGAAAAACTCTCCGCGAACCACTTCGCAAAGCCGGCAGTCCGGGAAGTCAGCAACACAGGATAAGAAATCATGGCTGTAGTGTCTTCAGCACTATAGAAAGCCCATGCATTTCTCCCGTCCTGTAAGCCTCCAAAGCGCTTCACCATGGTTAAAGGAGCTCCAACAACGCCTTGAGAAAAGCCCAGCTGCAAAGCAAAGCGAGAGGGTACATACGGCTGGATGTCGACGAAAAGATGTCTACGGTACACCATCGTGCCGACACGTATGCTGAAAAGCCACTCTCTCTCTCTGCATTCGTCAAGGAATAATGCCTTCCCGACCCTGCCCTGGTAGAGTCTCGGGAGGCACCAAAATCAAAAGCCTTCTTCCGCAGCTCCGGAGAAAGCTTCACTGAAGACTGCCCCATCTCGACGTCCCTGAACCGTCGGATCCTCATGCGGGCAAACAAAAGTGATTCGGACACGGCTAAAAGATATGGGCTGAAAATACCCTATTCATAGGAAGCCCAAGCCGAACCAAAAAAGCAGCAGCCTGCAGTTCGGTACACAGGTAGGAGTAAAGAGCTGGCACCAAAGCAAGTTGCTCTCCAAACGCCATCTGACAAGCCGGAAAAATACAATGCGGCCTGATGTGCGTTCCATCTCCTCCAGCAAAAATAGCCTCACCAAGCCAATAAGTGAGGTAAACAGCGAGATCTCTCCGCAGTGCAATGTCAGGACATATGGCGTTTGTACTTGCACAGAAATCTCTCAACTCTTCTTGCATGGCCAAGATCTTCTTTGAACTTGGATCCTGAGCTCCAGCTTCTTAGGTCACGCCATCAGAAGACTCCCTGCTATCAAAAAAGTTGGGGAATGAAGAGCTAAAACTCTTCCAACTGCTGGATCTAACTTTCAAACCCTCCTTCTCCTTCAAAAAATCATAGAAGGCGACGAGCTGAAAGTACAGCTGCCTGAACTCCTCAGACTGCCCCTCGAGGACGCTGTCAATCGGCATAAACTCCTCATAGAGTTTGCCGAGGATGGGCAATCCAGTAATGGCGCTCAGCTCCTTCAAAGAAAAACGAATCTCACCATTCGTCACAACGAAGGTATTGGTTTGTGGGAGGAATGATTCCAGCATAGCCATTAAGGCCTCGTCGGAAAAGATCACGGTCTCCCTAAAGGTGCGGACCGCATCAAAAATCTCGGCTTCCTTCAAAACGGCGCCACCAATCACCAGGACGCGATCAGTCCACGACTTCCACTCGGAGTCAGCATTGAAACGGCCACGAAGTCGAAAAGGCTTGATCCAATTGCTGCCGTCACCGCTGAAAATACCAAGGCCCACCGGTCTCAAATCGACCGACGGATAATCAGAGCCCTGGTAGCCGCTGGATGGCATCAAAAGGTCCATGTCAACAGGCGACTTCTCCGTATATCCAGGAGAACCGCCAACAAAAACCCCGGTCTTGATTACATTTGTCCTTCTCACCCAGCTTGGAGGATCTTCCCTCTTAGAGCACGTGGGGGCAAGGCTCATGATCGAGACGGTGCGATCAAACGTCGACCGGGTAGCAACAGTCTTCTTCTCACCATCTGCTGTGAAAGAAAACTGAAAACATCTCCACTGGTATGTCATGTCATCACGGACTGCATCACCAAAGAAGAAGGTAGGCCTGGGCAAAATGCTCTGATCTTCCATCACCCATGGACGGTTGCTTACCATGATCTTATAAAATTCCTCTCCCTTGAGAGCGATCAGTCGCTGCCTCATCTCATCTCTGTGGAGGGAGTCGCACTCTTCCAGATTTCTCTCAACATACTGGACCTTCTCAAAAGCCTGCTGAACGGCCGGATTAGAAGATCTAGAAGATCGGCGAGGTACGCTTGTAGCAGGCTCTTTACCCTTGTTCGTTCTGGAGGAACCACCTGCAAAGGATGGAAAAGAAAAAGATCAAACATCAAAATGACAGAATCTCGCTAAAAAAAAATATGGCGAAATTTTGACATGATGACGGGGCAATTCCGAAGAAAAGGAACTATCCCGAAAGAAATAAGAAAGCTTGAATATGGGCTCAACATCGCTGCGAGCTCCGAAACTCTAAACTTTCGAAACCTCAAAGTCTCCGCAAAATCAGGAAGGGCTCAACATCGCTGCGAGCTCCAAATTCCCAAAATTGCGAAAACTTTCAGGTATGCTATCACATCATGCTACAAATTTAATTTACAATTGAATGCATGCATGAACATCTAGGTTTGCCAAAAAAAGGGGCATTATCATGATGAGCAAAAAAAAAAAGAAGAAAAGAAACTTTCTCAAAAGAAAAAGGAGAAAGAAAAAGAAAAAAAAAAGAAGAAAAGAAACTTTCTCAAAAGAAAAAGGAGAAAGAAAAAGAAAAAAAAAGAAAAGAAAAGAAACTTTCTCAAAAAAAAAAAGAGGGGAAAGAAAACAAAAAAAAAGAAGAGAAAAAAGAAAGGGGCTGGCCCACAGGCCACGGCCGTACTGCCAGATCCGTACGGATCTGTCCGTACGGCCCACAAACAAAAAAAAAAACAAAACATGAAAAAAAAAAAGGAAAGAAGAAAAGAAAAAAAAACGTGTGAAAAAAATAAAAGGAAACCACGTGAAAAAAAAAAGAAAAGAAAAAGAAAGAAACAACAAAAAAAAAAAAAAGAAAGAACTTTTTTTTCCTACAATGGAGTTTTCTTGAAAAAGGGAACTTACTTGAAGCCATTGATGGAGAAGAAGAAGAAAAGTCTTGAAGATCTTGAAGAAGAACTCTTGGTCTTGAAGCCCTCTTGAGATTATTGTAAAAGAAAGTAATAAGAGCAAGAGATCCAACCTCCTCCTTGCTTTTATAGAAGAGAGCAAACCAAAGAAGGAAAGAAGAAAGAGGTAAGTGTTACTAATTAGTAACCTTACCAAAAGAAAGAGATTAGAAAGATTCTTTCCCAAAAGAAAGATATCTTGAGGGATTCTCTCCCAAAAAGAAATCAATGAGAGATTTTCTCCTAATAGATAGGATCGATGAAGGATTCTTTCCCAAAAGAAAGATATCTTGAGATATCCTATCCCAAAATAAAGGGAATATGAGAGATTCTCTCCAAGTAAAGATATTCTTAGATATTCTCTATCCAAATGAAATATTTTTGGATATTCTTTACAAAGATGACACCATATGAGATCTAAGCCATTTCAAAAGCTTAAGGTCCCATGGGTTAGGCCATATGAGCCAGTTTTGACTACCTAGGCACTTAAAAAAAAAAAATTTGGGCTTTTAGTCAAAGAGAAATCCCTCTTACCAAGAGCATAGAAAAATGGTTCCATGCCTCTTTTGAGTTGATTGGACCATACAAAGAAAATTCCCTAACTTGCCACATACAGCCTGTTAGGTCACAAGATCAAAACCAAAATTGATCCCCCAACATTCCACATACAGCTTGTTGGGTCACACGATCAAAACCAAACCTGATCCCCTAACTTGCCACATATAGCCTGTTAGGTCACAAGGTCAAAATCCAAATCCACATCCCTGATGTCATCTTCAAAACTTTGTTGGAATTTGAGATGAACTTAAGATGACTTTAGAGTCTTTTGATAAATTAAAGTAATTAGTATCTCAAGTATGGTTTTGAGTTGGAATTCTTGTCAACACATTGTCACAAACGTGATGATAATAGGCTAATGTTGATAGAGCTGAAAAGAAGAAACAGAATTGAAACAGTCAGGAACTCAGAATTCCTGAAGCAGAGCACGCGGTCGACCGGGCTCTTCATGCGGTCGACCGAGCAAGAAGAAACTTGCAGAAAACAGAAAAAGGCACCTCTCAGTTATTTTCGTGACACAGTGTGTCTTCGGTCGACCGAGCCCTCAGGATGTCGACCGAGCTCGAAATTGTCTGTTTTCCAGTCAGTGTCTTCGGTCGACCGAGCAAGCCATGATGTCGACCGAGCACGGGAACCAGAGTTGCGCAGAATTAGAAGTTGAGCACGAAAATTCAGCATACTTATCTAATTTGTTTGGGACTCTTTCTAAACGAATTGTAGCCCGTTTTAAACACAATTAGGGGTTACTAAAACCTATATAAAGGCATGCTTGGGTCGTTCATAAACACCAAGAAAAGACACGAGAAGAGAAGAGAAAAGAGAGAAGAGAAGAGAGAAGAGTGTGCTGTGTGCTGGTGCTGTTGCTGTGTGCTGTTGTGCTACATCTTTCTACAGCAATTATGGACGGGATTATGCTCTAGAAGATGGTGATTCGTCCATGAGTTAAGTGTCTCTCTGTTTATGCTTTAATTTCAATTTGTAAGGGATTGAGAGAGAGAGAATTGTAGAGGGGAAGGGCTGTAGACAGAGTTGATCTTATATTCTGTTTTTACATCAAGTTGGTGCTTGGTGTTTGGGGTTTGGTGATCCTATCTGTGGGTGCAGATAAATTGTAAGGGGAGTCGGTGCTTCCTAGATAGTTGGTGCTATCTGAAACTCAAGGGAGTCGGTGCTTCCTAGATAGTTGGTGCTATCTGAAACTAAGGGTTGGTGCTCTTTGTCGTTCGTGCGACTAAATAAGATTCAGATCTGTCCCGGATTGGTGTTCGGACAGTCTTTGAACCGTGGACGTAGCCTTTCGGTGAACCACGTTAAATCTGGTGTCATTGTGTGGTTTGACTTGTTTTGTTGTTGAATTGGACCTGTTTTTAGAGATCACTGATTCACCCCCCCCCCCCTCTCAGTGATCGCGGTATCCAACAATTGGTATCAGAGCGAGGTTCCCTTGATCAGTTTAATACGCTAAGGGTGATCTCTTGTCAAATCACATGGCAGTCAATACAGGGAATATGAAAGCACCTCTGTTTGATGGTTCTAATTACTCTTTCTGGAAGATTAGGATGCAAGCCTTCATCAAATCTCTTGGCTATGATGTTTGGGAGGCTGTCAGAGTCGGTTACAATGCTGCCAACGTACCCAATGATACTGCATCGAAGAAGTTGGCAGACAACGACTCCAAGGCGCAGAATGCACTCTTTAGTGGCCTTGTGGACAGCGAACTTGTCAAAGTAATTGCATGCAAAACAGCCAAAGAAATTTGGGACAAGTTGCAAAGCATACATGAAGGTGATGAGAAGATTAAAGAAGCCAAATTGCAAACCCATCGCTCTCAATTTGAATCTCTTCGCATGGAGGAAAGCGAGAATGTTGACTCATATTTGCAACGAGTGAATGAAGTCACGAATGACATTCGTGGACTAGGGGAGGAGATTAAAGAGCCGGTCATCGTCAAAAAGGTTCTAAGATCTCTTCTTCCCCGGTTTGATTCAAAAGTCTCAGCCATTGAAGAAGCCAAAGATCTGAATGCATTTTCCATGGATGAATTACATGGTTCTCTAACTGCCTATGAGATGCGCATAGGAAAGACGTCTTCATCTGATAAAGAAGCCGCCTTCAAAGTTCAGAAAAAGGCAAAAGAGACTGCTGGTCATGATGTTGATTCTGATGATGATGAGCTTGAGGCTCAATTTGTTAGAAAGTTGAAGAAAGGAAGCATTGGCAAGTACAAAGGGAAGCTACCCTTTAAATGCTTCAATTGTGGAGGTATTGGTCACTTTGCTGCGAAGTGTCCGCTAAAAGAAGACAATGAAAGTGACTCTTATGCTGAAAAGAGTAAAGGAAAGAGAAATTTCAGAAAAAGGGGCAAAGCTAAAAACTTTCTATGTCAACAAGATGACAGCACGTCTGAATCTTCAGACGATGATGAATTAACCGAAGCTCTCTTCATGGTCACTGTTGAAGAAGAAGAAGAGCTAGATCCGGAAGAGGATGAGGAGGCTGAAGTCAATCTTGAAGAGGAACTCATAGCCGCACTTGAGGAACTTAGCAAGGAACGCAAAACAAGTAAGAAAAATCTGAAACTTCTCCATGAATCTGAAAGTTCTATTATTTCTTTGAAAACTCAAGTAGAAGAATATAAAAGAATGGTAGAAGTCCTTGAAAACCAAATAAGTATAAAAAAGGAAGAGGCTATGAAACTTGAAACTGAGATCGCTAGAGCAAAGGCTGAAAATTTGGAAAATAGCAAAAAACTCAAAGCGCTCCAAGCGATTGAAGGGACTATGAAACTCAATGAACTACTGAAAGTTCAAAGACCAGCCCACTTCAGATTTGGTCTAGGATTTGAGAAAGGTGAATCCTCTAAGATTGCACCTCCTGAAAAGAAAGAGTTTGTGAAGCAAGTCACTGCACCTTCTAACTCTATGAAGCCCACTCAACCTAGAAAGGAGTCCATTCCTGTTAGAAAGGTAATGAAGACTAACCAGCCACAAAGAAGATACAAATTCTATGGTTATTGCTTTCATTGTAATATGTTTGGACATAAAAGAGCTGATTGCAAATTCTATGTAAGAAACAGCCCATTTGTGACTAGGAATCCTTTTTCAATCCTAAACAGCCACAAAATTGAGTGCTATATATGTCATAATTATGGACACTTGGCTAGGGATTGTAGGTTGCCTATTGCTAACCAATTTCAGGTTGAAAAGAAACCCAAGTTAGTTAAGGCATGGAGGGCAAAGAAAAGGGAAGGTAATCCCAAAGAATCTCTCATTGTGCAAACGGCATTCAATGCACAAAAGAAGGCAGCACCATGGGTCCTTGATAGTGGTTGTTCAAGCCATATGACTGGTGATAAAGAGAAATTCATCAAATTACAGCACTATGAAGGCGGTTCAGTGAAGTTTGGCAACAATGATGGTGCCAAAATCTGCGGAAAAGGTGTGATTCAGCTTATGGCAAACAAGATCAGATCTGAAGAAGTCTTATATGTGTCTGGATTGAGACACAACCTGCTTAGTGTGAGCCAGATCTGTGACAAGGGTCATGAAGTTATCTTCACAAAGAATGGGTTTGCCATCAAGAAGAGTAGCAACGGGAAAACAGTGGCAACTGGATCAAGAACTGCTGGAAATCTCTATACACTGTCAGATGGAGCTGAAAAGACCTGCTTGATGAGTCGGACAGAGGAAAGTTGGTTGTGGCACAAACGCCTTGGGCATCTAAGCTTTGACAACATGTCAAAGATTTGCAATTCAAAGGCTGTAAGAGGCATGTCTAAAGTTGAAAAGCCTTCCAATCCCATTTGCGACTCTTGCCAAAAGGGAAAGCAAACGAGGGTTATGTTCAAGTCAAAGGAGCATCATTCCAAGAAACCTCTTGAGCTAGTGCACACTGATCTCTGTGGACCGATGCGAACTCAAAGCACCAATGGAGATAAGTATTTCATGTTATGCATTGATGATTATACTCGTATGACATGGGTATTGTTTCTTAAGCATAAGCATCAAGCACTTGATCGTTTTAAAGTGTTTAAAGCACAGGTTGAAAATCAATTGGAAAAACGTATCAAGATCTTAAGGTCTGATCGTGGAGGCGAGTTCACATCTGAAGAGTTCACTAAATATTGTGAACATCATGGCATTCAAAGACAGTACTCAGCCCCTAGAACTCCACAGCAAAATGGAGTTGTGGAACGGAAGAATCGCACCGTACAAGAGATGGCTCGTACGATGCTAAGTGAAAGCAAGATGGCTGACAAGTATTGGAAAGAGGCAATTCATACGGCTGTATACATACAAAATCGATGCTTGATCAGGCCACATGAAGACAAAACTCCCTATGAGCTATGGTTTGGAAGAAAAGCAACAGTCAAGCACTTCAAAGTCTTCGGCAGCAAGTGTTACATCAAGCGGCTCGAACAAAATCCGGGCAAATTTGAAGAAAGAGCTGACGAAGGTATATTTCTGGGTTACTCCTCTACTAGCAAGGCATATAGGTGTCTTAACAAAAGAACCAGAAAAATCATAGAAAGTGCTGATGTGAGAATTGATGAAAACCATGAATCCAAGAATGGAACTCATTATGACAGTCCCGTTTATGAGGACTCGAGTGAGATTGATGATGAGATGGCTGAATCTAATGATTCTGAGAAATCAAAGGATGACTCAGAAGATACTTCACCTAAGAAGCACAGCACTTGGGTAGAGCAACACCCTAAGGATCAAATCATTGGAGATCCTAAGGCAGGCGTTCAAACTAGACAAAGTGTAGTTAGCAATTACTCACTTGTGTCCACCATTGAACCCAAGACTGTGGCTCAAGCCAGTCTCGATAAAAGTTGGTTGAAAGCTATGCATGAGGAGATGTGCAGGAATTTTGCAGAAGAGATGAAGAAAGAGTTTGAGATGTCGATGCTTGGAGAACTAAAGTTCTTTCTTGGTTTACAAGTTCAGCAGCTGAAACATGGCATCTTCATATCACAAATGAAGTACATTAAGGAAATGCTGAAACGGTTCAATATGGAAGACAGCAAGCCAGTGAGCACACCAATGACAACGAACACGAAGCTTAGCAAAGATGATAAGGCCTCGTCCGTTGATCATACCACCTATCGCTCTATGATAGGAAGCTTGCTCTACTTGACCGCAACAAGACCAGATCTTCTACAAGCAGTATGTATGGTTGCACGTTTTCAAGCAGCACCAACTGAAACGCACCTTACAGCAGTGAAAAGAATCTTTCGATATCTGAAAGGTACTATGGAGCTTGGTATCTGGTATCCCAAAGGCAAATCCTTCACTCTAGTTGCATATTCTGATGCCGACTGGGCTGGATGCCTAGATGATCGCAAGAGTACTAGCGGCGGCGCATTTTATCTTGGAGAAAGATTAGTTGCTTGGCATAGTAAGAAGCAAGACTCAGTATCCCTTTCGACAGCGGAAGCGGAATATATTGCAGCGGCAACTTGTTGTACGCAAGTGTTATGGATGCGGCAAATGCTCTCTGATTTAGGAGTTCCTACAACGGATCCTACGCCGATCCTATGTGACAACACGAGTGCAATTCATATATCTAAGAATCCTGTTCAGCACTCTCGTACAAAGCATGTAGCAATTCGTTATCATTTTCTTAAAGATAAAGTTGCTGATGGAGAGGTCAAGTTGGAGTATGTTCCAACAACTGAGCAAGTGGCTGATATTTTCACGAAACCTCTGCCAAAGGAAGTCTTCGAGTATCTCCGGAAAAAGTTAGGAGTTACTCACTCTCCTAAACCGTAGGAGTTGTGCTTGAAAGGGGGAGCAATGCATTCATTGAATATCCTATTCGCTCCTCGGTTTGGTCCCTTTGGACTTGTTGTCAAAGGGGGAGAGATGTTATGCTATGATAGCAAGGAGAGATGTTATGCTATGAAAGCTAGGGGGAGATTGTTGAGTTGAAAGTGTTGAAGTTCCAATAGTGTTGCCAACAATTCCAAAGGGGGAGATTGTTGGAATTTGAGATGAACTTAAGATGACTTTAGAGTCTTTTGATAAATTAAAGTAATTAGTATCTCAAGTATGGTTTTGAGTTGGAATTCTTGTCAACACATTGTCACAAACGTGATGATAATAGGCTAATGTTGATAGAGCTGAAAAGAAGAAACAGAATTGAAACAGTCAGGAACTCAGAATTCCTGAAGCAGAGCACGCGGTCGACCGGGCTCTTCATGCGGTCGACCGAGCAAGAAGAAACTTGCAGAAAACAGAAAAAGGCACCTCTCAGTTATTTTCGTGACACAGTGTGTCTTCGGTCGACCGAGCCCTCAGGATGTCGACCGAGCTCGAAATTGTCTGTTTTCCAGTCAGTGTCTTCGGTCGACCGAGCAAGCCATGATGTCGACCGAGCACGGGAACCAGAGTTGCGCAGAATTAGAAGTTGAGCACGAAAATTCAGCATACTTATCTAATTTGTTTGGGACTCTTTCTAAACGAATTGTAGCCCGTTTTAAACACAATTAGGGGTTACTAAAACCTATATAAAGGCATGCTTGGGTCGTTCATAAACACCAAGAAAAGACACCAGAAGAGAAGAGAAAAGAGAGAAGAGAAGAGAGAAGAGTGTGCTGTGTGCTGGTGCTGTTGCTGTGTGCTGTTGTGCTACATCTTTCTACAGCAATTATGGACGGGATTATGCTCTAGAAGATGGTGATTCGTCCATGAGTTAAGTGTCTCTCTGTTTATGCTTTAATTTCAATTTGTAAGGGATTGAGAGAGAGAGAATTGTAGAGGGGAAGGGCTGTAGACAGAGTTGATCTTATATTCTGTTTTTACATCAAGTTGGTGCTTGGTGTTTGGGGTTTGGTGATCCTATCTGTGGGTGCAGATAAATTGTAAGGGGAGTCGGTGCTTCCTAGATAGTTGGTGCTATCTGAAACTCAAGGGAGTCGGTGCTTCCTAGATAGTTGGTGCTATCTGAAACTAAGGGTTGGTGCTCTTTGTCGTTGGTGCGACTAAATAAGATTCAGATCTGTCCCGGATTGGTGTTCGGACAGTCTTTGAACCGTGGACGTAGCCTTTCGGTGAACCACGTTAAATCTGGTGTCATTGTGTGGTTTGACTTGTTTTGTTGTTGAATTGGACCTGTTTTTAGAGATCACTGATTCACCCCCCCTCTCAGTAATCGCGGTATCCAACAAACTTTGCCTTGAGATAGTACGTGATCCCTTTCACTACCATAAAATTCCCCTGGAAGCTCAAAAGGCTACAAATACCAAAAAGAAAAATTGCTCAAAGACTCTTGGTCAAGTCACAGGCTCTCATTCAAAATCTCTTCGAGGCACATCGACTACAAAAGTTAAGCAACTCGTCGCTGTACCTCGAGGGGGCATTTGTTGACACCAAAAATGTCACTTTGCCTCTTCAAGATCCAAAGAGCGACATGAAGTCGCAACCTGCCATAAATAGGCAATGCTACTTCCAAAAATCAAATCTTGTCAGAATCAAACAAAAACTGCAAGATCCTTCAAGACAGCCAAAAGAGGAGTACACAAGAAGTTTCGGGCCATTTCAAAATCATTTGGCCTAACTTCACTTCTCCGACAGCCGAAAAGGAGCTCTCGGCGGCAAAAGCATTGGAGACACCAAATCTTCGATCAAAGCCGATGGATGGTCTCAAAATACTTCCAAAAGGCTCCACGTCAAGTTCCGAGTCAAACCGACAACGTTTGACCCTACATCAACCCTCGAACAGCTAAATCAAGCCTCTCGGCGGCGAGAACCACCGAGGCCATTACTCATCAGATAGAGCACATGGACGGCTTCAAAATGCTTATAAAGGGCTACACGTCAAATTTCAGGTCATTTCCACAACATTTGACCATAGTTTGACGCTCGGAAGCCAAATCAAGCCTCTCGGCGGCAAAGCTCTCTGGGACCATGGTTTCCAAGACAGAGCCTATGGATCATCTTAAAATGACTCCAATAGGTTCCCTGTCAAATTTCAAGTCAATCGGACATCGGTTGACCGCACATCAAACCGCGACATCTTCATCGCGACAAAAGCAAGTCTACTGGTGATAGGACCCCAAACGGCTTCAAAACTCAAACAAAAGCCTATGGTTGGTCTTATTTATTGCTCAGGAGGCTTCACACCAAATTTCAGGTCATTCCGACATCGTTTGACCCACTTTCAGCTTCTGACGGAAAATCGGCAGCTCTGCGCGACAAAGTCTTCGGCTTTCTCAGGAAATTGGAAACTTTGCAAAATAAAATGCAAGGATTCTCATCAGGTTTCCTACAAAGAAATCAGGCCAATAAATGTTCAAAATGTCAAGGAAAAGTACAGGAGAAAAAAGAATAAAAAAAGAGCAAAAACGGACACCAAACGGGACAAAAAGGTGGGAAAACCCCCCCAGGGTCGGAGACCCCTGCGACCCTGGCCCAGGGTCGCCGGCGACCTTGGAGCCCGGGGTTGCCGGGAAGGCCCCGGAAACCCCGGTTTTCGCCGTTTTTTCGCGATTCTAAGCGCCCAGCCTCTGGTACTTTCCAAAATTCATGCTTTTGAGACACCAAATTCTCTGACATCCGTCCAA
Source organism: Litsea cubeba (assembly GCA_012931725.1). Classification (NCBI taxonomy): domain Eukaryota; kingdom Viridiplantae; phylum Streptophyta; class Magnoliopsida; order Laurales; family Lauraceae; genus Litsea; species Litsea cubeba. The sequence goes on from CM022946.1 coordinate 120,223,806, forward strand.
AACACGGGTTAATCATCAAGAGTATCGAAAAAAATATTGATCGCCACCCGGTCAACCAAAAAAAGTGTGCTTTCAACCCGACCGATCAAGAAATCGACAGGACAGATGGCACCGACCCGCTGTTGGCAACAAACACCTGAAATTACATGGTCATCTGATGTCGATCTGCATGAAGATCCATCGATTATCATCACCAGAAGAATCCCAAAATACGCGGCACGGCCCGCGACTCTTCAGCTGCTCGGCGACCACTTAATGTGATTAATTGACTAGCTTTATTACAGTCATTAATCCATTTCTTTGGACGGACCAATCAGAAGCAAGCATCCGGGAGTTACAAGTCAAGAGATTCATGGCATTTAACCCATGAAACTCCTCCCATCATGGCGATTAAAGGCGATTAAATGCCCTCAATCTCCTCCGGCCAATCAGAAGCCAAGAAAAAGGAGTTACAAAATAAAGAATTCAATTTTGTAACTCCTCCCTTTATGTAGCTTTATGACAATCAAGGCTCATAAACCCTCCTAAATGGCTACCTAAAAGCCTATAAATAGGAGAGCTCTCCAAGAAGAAAGGACAGCACACGGATCATCAGAAAAAAGCATAAAATCACAGACAGAAGCCCAGAAATTCAGAGAAGGAAAAGATAGAAAACTCTACGAAAGTTCTACACCGGCCACCGCAACAAGGTGACAAAAGTCCCTTGGGGGGTACCCCCCCCCCCAAGGTCCTTGCCTTCTCCTCCTGCCTCCAATGGCTTAGATGTGGCTTTTCAGCCCATCTACTCGGCTTTTTATTGGACATAGGACCTCCTTTTGGTCTTTGTCCTCTAAAAACCTGAGGTTATAGCCAAGCCAAGCAAATCAATAGCATCCTCTGTTCTCATCTGCATGGATGATGGTGAAGCCCACATATGGCTTGCGACCGTCAATCTAAACGAGTCCCCCATAATCTCCTGAGAAGTTAGATCCTCCTTTTCTTGCTTTTCATTATAGTTTGTATTTTTTTTAAAGAGACAAAAATCACAACTCTTGTCTTTCATTATTGATAAGGATTGTAAATCGGCTATAAACGCCAAAATCGGCTATAAACGCCAAAAATCGGCTATAAACGCCAAAATCGGCTATAAATGCCAAAAAAATCACCTTTCAAGGCAAACCAAGAAAAATGTCTCTTTTCTTAAATATATGTGCAATGGAAAACTTGAAAGAAGTTGATTTCCTTTTTACTTGCGAAGGTTGATCTCCAGATCACCACTTGCAATTCCAAGTAAAATAGAAAATCTGGCACACCCACACAAAAAAAGAAATGTTGATGCACGCCCCTGCCCCCCGGTTACGAAAGGGTCGGAACCAAACGGACTCCCACATCCGCCGACACTTGGTAGGAACCGAGCAGGAGCGCGGTCCATCAGTCAATCTGCTACCTTAGTTGCTTCTCAAGCGGCTACAACATAAGCACATACCCAGAAGTTGATTTCCTGGAATCCTGATCTGACTAGAAGTCAGTATCTATGTAACCGACTGGAATCAACTCATCACTGCTATAACTCAACTTGTGATCTCTAGTACTTCTCAAGTATTCGAGAACACATCTTACAACAGTCAATGACAAAGACCTGGGCTAGACTGATATTTGCTGACTAGGCCTACTGCGTGATAGACATCCGGTCTAGTACAAAGCATAACTTACCGTACCAGAACCTTATCTATGTACGCATCTTTAGGATAAGCTTATCATCCTATTATTTCGGTCTCAATGGAGATTGATTCCTAGGATGTACCTGGCTTCTCCAAAGTCCTTTATTATCAAAATTCTTAGCCAACCAAAACTTTTACTATTGACGATATCCCTATGTCACTCAATAGGAGAAGGATGTCATCGACATATAATACCAGAAAAACTACCCTGCTGTCACGCCCCCGGACCGAGGTCCCACTAAACGAGGCCTTAATCCGGGGTCGTGGCACGACGGGCCGGAAAATCCCGCCCGCACACGCTAGTTTCCCACAGGTTTCCGCGGTAAGGATTCCCGAAATCCGATCCAACAGTGATATATAAGAATCACTTTCATACAAATGACTTACGCGGAAGCATTGTAGCAAACATAAAAGTCTCTCACAAACGGGTATAAGATGAGAACGCACGAGACTAGCATCAAAAAGAGAAACATTTCATTTGTAGGCCCCAAAGTTAGATTAAAGTTAATACAAAAGTAAGGTTAGTCATTGATTACAATTCTTTTCCCAAAAAGTAAAAGCCAACAATGGCCATAACCAAAAACCCAAAATGTATAGCATCTATTCCCAAAATGTGATCGCAGCTCCAAAGGCAACCCGACGTCTAATTGACATCATCGGGCTGCCACTCGCCCTCCACAGGAACTATGGGTTCCGCCTCGAAGTGCGCCTCAACCGCGAGGGGCTCGACATCTGGCACCAAACAAGAAGAGTCAGACACGACGGTCTGGCAAGCAAATACAACAATAATAGGATGATAGCGAAACAAAACATTTCTAAATGAGAGCCATGATTAAATCACGATTAATAACAATGTCAAAGCAAAGATAGAAGATAAACATCTCGATGGTTTACAAATCCAATGTCATGATGAGTAAAATAAACAAATACCATGAGATGAATATTAATTGTATAAAAACATTGGCAGACCACGTAAAGCTATATTCTCCTGTTACCGAAGTAACCGGAGCAGACAAAACCGTTGCCACTACTCGTGGGACCAGAACGACATAGTCGTTATCAAACAGAACCGTAGCCACTACTCGTGGGACTGGATATAACCGTTGCTATGGTCGGTACAGACAGAATCCAAACTACAGCTGGCAGACAAATTAAAGATCCCAAGCCGGATGATCAGTCCGACAAGGTGACCTAAGCCTAGTGGTGCCATTAGAGTGAAAGTTTGAAACCTCGAAATAATACAAATCCATTTATAAGATACATTTCCAAAATCGATAAGAGAACTACTCCAAACAATGCATATTGGCGAATCCGAGCAAAATAGGTGAGTACTCTTATCAATACCTAAATTATGTGGTAAACCACTTCAAAACATTCAAAAGGATTAGGGAAAGAATCCGGACAAAAGTCTTTTCATAGGGAAGGAATGTATGATGATTCGATCGTCTAAAGCGGGAGTCTCGATGTACATTTGACCCCTTTATTGTCATTAATGAAAGTAACTTGATGCCACCGAAGATCCTTGACAATCACAAGGGATGAAGTGTACATTTAAACTTGAAGGTTTCCCCAAAGTGTTTGTTCCGCATTCAAACCAATATACATGATGATCTCATGTTTCAAAGAATTGATTGGGCTTTAATGATAATATACATATGTATAGAGAAGTTGCGCCGAGTTGGACTTGACTCTAGGCTTAAAATGGACCTAAACAACACCCCGATAAATATCCCAAAAAGAATGATTAAGGCCTTTTGAATCTGGCCCAAATCAGGCCTTGAACCAAGCCCAAAACGGTCCTCAAGTATGGCCCAAACAGTCCTTTAAACAGGTCCATACAGACCTTGAGATGAACCCATAATCAGGTCTTAAAACTGGCCCAAATCAGCCCTTGAAATGGCCCACTGACTGACCTTGAAGCAGGCCCAAAATAGTCTCCAATTGGGCTCAGAAAAACCTTGAAACAGGCCCAATTTCGGACCTGAACCAGGCCCCAGGCAGAGCTGGGCCTCGCTCGAGCAGAGCCCAGACAGTATCTGGGTCGCTCGAGCGGCCCAGAGGGTCGCTCGAGCGAGGGCCAGGCAGAGCCTGGTCCGCTCGAGCGGCCCAGTGGGCGCTCGAGCGGACTGGGCTCTGTCCAGTCCGGCCCGGCAGCTTCTTTCATTCCTTTTTTTCCCATTTTTTTCTTGAACATTTTCCATTCTTTTTCTTCCCTACAATTTTCCAAGCCTATTGGGACCCTTCCTTGACCTCA
>CM022946.1:120233176-120338770 GCA_012931725.1 Litsea cubeba
TGTTTTTTTCACTCCTCTCTAATCACCATGGCATCTATGATGCGCAGATTTGGATACGGACACACAGACTCAGATATGAGGATCGGGTATACAACTCTGCACTTTTGGAAATATAGAACATGCATACAGAAATGGATAATTTGGGCATGTACAAATCTTTGGGTGACATGCATTTTTCTAGTGCTCTATAGTCCAGATAGTGACGATCCCCAAATTCTAAGAAATAAGCCTACATAAGGGCTAAATCAAATAATCCTATATATCAGCACCACAGCACTATAAACTCTTCATGTTCCTAGTAATTCTGAGAAATGTATTCCTATAGAAGCGGCTAAATCAAAGGACAAGGGGTGAATATCCACTAGTGACCATCAAGTAATCTCACCTTTGGTGGAAAATAAGTATTCAGCCATTACTCAGCTATATGAAGTATTTGAGAAAGTCAGTTCTAAATATCCACCTTATATCCTTCGCCCTTCACCTCTTTAAGGAATTTTATGTGGTAATGTATGGCAAGTTTAAATATATAGATCATAATTTGGATGTGGAACTAATTAATGTACTTCAAGTTGGTTATTACTCTGCTTAAATGTGAAGGTTTATATGGATGTGGATGTTTATTACTCTGTTTAATTTGGATGTAGTGCTGTTATTTATGCTAAACATGTACTCTAAAGTATTGATGCAGTATCAAGCACTCATGAGTGCTGTATCGGTCCAACACCGATATGTTGGGCATGTACAAATATTTGGGTATTATAGTAGGACATGCATTTTGCTAGTGCTCTGTAGTCCAATTACTTGTCTTCGCTTGGACCCCGAGCTAAATGCCTTGGGTCAACCCCGAGGTCATGTGCCGCAGGCTGAAGTGGATCCGAACCATAAGCCAGTGGTGCAGAGGGCCCGCAGGACGGGGTTGCAGCAGACGGAAGCGGAGGTCGAAGAAGTCGACAGGTTGCTAGAGGCAGGCGCAATCTGGGAGGTCCAGTACCCGGTCTGGCTGGCCAATACAGTGGTAGTGAAAAAGAAGACTGGCAAGTGAAGGGTATGCGTGGATTTCACAGATCTCAAAAGAGCTTGCCCAAAGGATAGCTTCCCTCTTCCAAAGATTGATCAGATGATCGACGCCACTGCTGGCCATGACAGAATGAGCTTCCTCGACGCCTATAGAGGCTACCACCAGATCCCGATGTATGAGCCGGACGAGGAGAAAACTGCATTCATAACCCCCCGCGGCACTTATTGTTATAAGGTGATGCTCTTTGGACTGAAGAACGCGGGGGCAACCTATCAGCGCCTCGTCACAAAAATGTTCCAGGCTCAGCTCGGCAAGACAGTCGAAGTTTACATTGATGACATGGTCGTCAAGTCCAAGCAGTCCAGCGACCATCTGGCGGATCTGGCCCAAGTCTTCAGCATCCTCCGAGAATTCAAGCTCAAACTGAATGCTTCCAAGTGCGCTTTCGGCGTAGCTTCTGGCAAGTTCCTCGAAAGCCTGGTAACGCGAGGGGGATAGAGGCCAACCCGGACCAAATCACAACAATCCTTGGAATCCAAAGCCCATCTAACACCAAGGAGGTCCAGAAACTAACTGGCATGGCTGCAGCACTCAATCGCTTCATCAGCAAATCCTTAGATAAGTGCCGGCCTTTCTTTCAGCTCTGAAAAAGAATTTAAAGTTTCAATGGACCCATGAGTGCGACCAAGCATTAGAAGCACTCAAAACTTATCTGTCTTCACCACCTTTACTCTCCACCCCAACACAGGGGGAGATATTGTATCTGTATCTTGCGGTCTCGGATCATGCGGTGAGCTCCGTCCTCGTTAGAGAGGACGATGGAGTCCAAAAACCAATCTACTGTACGAGCAAAATCCTTCTTGATGCCGAGACCAGATACCTTTTGCTAGAGAAGCTTGCGCTGACACTCGTCAGTGCCTCCCGCAAGCTCTCCCATTATTTTCAATCCCACACCATGTGGTTATCACGGAGCATCCACTCTGATCTATATTCAAGAAAGCTGACTTTTCAGGGCGAATCTCAAAATGGGTAGTCGAATTAGGGCTGTATGACATCCGGTACCGTCCCAGGACTGCGATCAAAGCCCAAGTTCTGGCAGACTTCATTGTAGAGTTCGTCTCTTCGAGCTCGGCTTCGACCCAGCCCGGCACTAAACTGGGGGGCATAGGGCATGAGCATGAAGTCACCGAGGTCGAACAATTTTCTCAGAGCCAAGTTCCTGCCTCGGCATGGAGGGTCTTCGTTGACGGCTCGTCCACCTCTAAGAGAGCTGGCACTGACATAGTTCTCCAATCGCCAGAAGGATTGGTCATAGAACAAGCCTTCACCTTGGACTTCAAAGCGACGAACAATGAAGCGGAGTACGAAGCTCTGATAGCAGGGCTCAATAGCGCCCGAATCCTCGGAGCCCAGCAATTGGTGGTCTTCAGCGATTCACAACTGGTAACTAGCCAGCTCACTGGAGACTACCAAGCCAGGGACGATAGGATGGCGGCCTACTTAGCCCTCGTGAAGAAACTGCTCTCTCATTTCCAGACAGCCGAGGTCAGGCAGATCTCCAGAGATACCAACACGCATGCTGATGCGCTTGCAAACCTGGCCTTCGCTGTCGAAGCAGAAAAGAAAAAGACCGTTGAGGTCGGATCGATACCGAGATCAAGCCTAGAGCTCCATTCATCTCGGCAAGTCCTGTGCGTTGATCTCGGCCCGAGCTGGATGGACCCAATCATCTCTTACCTGAAGGACGACCAACTCCCGAAGACAAGAATGAAGCCCACCAAATCAAACTCAAGGCAGCTCGATTCTGGCTATCTCCTGAAGGCAAGCTCTATAGAAAATCCTTCACGGGTCCCTACCTCCAATGCGTCCATCCCAGCAAGGTGGATGACTTTCTGTATGAGATCCACGAAGAAATCTGCGGTAGTCACATCGAAGGGCGGTCACTGGCCTACAGAGCTATAAGCCAAGGTTAATGGTAGCCATATATGCAGAAGGATGCGCAGGTATACGCCAGGAAATGCGAAAAATGCCAGAAGTTCTCCCATTCTCTTCATCAGCCGGCACAAGGCTTGAGTCCCCTCTCTAGTCCATGGCCCTTCGCTCAATGGGGGCTGGACATTGTGGGACCTCTCCACCGAGCTCCAGGGAACAAGAGATGGCTGATAGTTGCTACAGATTACTTCACGAAGTGGGTAGAAGCTGAACCACTGTCCTCCATTACTGAAAGGGACTCCAAGAACTTCGTATGGAAGAACATCATAACGAGGTTCGGCATCCCCAGGATCCTGATTTTGGACAATGGGACTTAGTTCGACTCCAACTTCTTCAGAGACTTCTGTCAAAATCATGGCATCAAGAACCACTACTCCACTCCGGCGTACCCGCAGAGCAATGGTCAGACCGAAATTTCTAACAAAGTACTGCTTGATGGCCTGAAGAAGCGATTTGACAAAGCGAAAGGGAGATGGGTAGAGGAGCCACCCAGCGTGTTGTGGGCATACAGGACGACTCTGAGACGATCCACCTCGGCGACACCTTTCTCTCTAGCCTATGGGATGGAGGCGGTCATTCCCTTAGAAATTGGCCTCCCTACCCTAAGAACAGAGCTTGTCTACCAAGGCCGAAACGAGATGAACCGGCAATGGAGCTGGACTTAGCCGATGAGCGCCGAGATGCCGCAGCCATACGACTGGCAGACTATCAGCAACGGCTAGCCAGAGGATACAATGAAAAGGTCAGGGAGAGAAGTTTCTCAGTAGGAGAACTGGTTCTAAAGAAGACCCTGCTAGCTGACAGAGACCCAAATGAAGGCAAACTGGCCCCAAACTGGCATGGCCCGTTCAGGATGGTTTCAATGGCAGGACGATCTTCTTATAAACTTGAAGACTTGGAAGGCAGGCAGTTGCCGAGACCATGGAATGCATCTCACTTGAAGAAGTTCTATTTCTAAGATGTAATGAAAGTCTCATGATCAATAAAAGCAGCATTTGTCCTGTCATCAATCTGTTACATCTTATCTGAGTTCGGCAGCTCTTGGTTCATACACCCTGGGATTGACTTTGGATTCACACATCCAGTCTTCCCTAAACTCTGTGTTCATACACCTTGGGACTGACTTCGGCTTCATACATCCAGTCTTCCCTAAATTTTGGGTTCACGTGCCCGTGGACTGACTTAGGATTTATACATCCAGTCGCTCCTAAAACCTTGGGTTCATAAACCTTGGGACTGACTTCGGATTCATACATCCAGTCTTCCCTAAATTTTGGGTTCACGTGCCCATGGACTGACTTAGGATTTATATATCCAGTAGCTCCTAAAACCTTGGGTTCATACACCTTGGGACTGACTTCGGATTCATACATCCAGTCTTCCCTAAATTTTGGGTTCACGTGCCCATGGATTGACTTAGGATTTATACATCCAGTCGCTCCTAAAACCCTGGGTTCATACACCTTGGGACTGACTTCGGATTCATACATCCATCTTCCCTAAACTTTGGGTTCACGTGCCCATGGACTGACTTAGGATTTATACATCCAGTCGCTCCTAAAACCCTGGGTTCATATACCATGGGACTGACTTCGGATTTACACATCCAATCTTCCCTAAACTCTGGGTTCATACACCCCCCGAGATCGATCCCGTACTCAGGCTCGCACAGCTGAGACCCTCGAGACTCTGGGTTCATCTCGGCTAATAACAGTCTTTGAACGACAAAGTGGTGCAAGCACAAAAGTTAAAAAAATAGCACAGAAAGGAAGAAAAGAGCAGTGCAAGCACAGAAGTGCAGAAAAGCAACACAAAAATGCAGAAAAAAGAAAAAAAGAATGCAAAGATGCAGAATACACATTTCATCTGATCAAAAACTTCTTTCTTTTATTGAATGTAATTTCTTCATTACATGGGTTACAGAAAAGAAAAGCAAAATACAGTAAGGAGGCTCGCAGTCCTCTAAAAATAGAAAAAGAAGAGAAGTTTGTAGGTCTTGATCTTCTCCGGCCCGCTGCTTGGAAGTTCTGATCTTCACTGGTCCGCAGCCCGGAAGCTTCTCGATCGGGTGCTCTGTGCCAGGAGCTCTACAGTACCCTATGGTTGGTAAGACCAAAGTTTGCAACCAAGCTCAAGCTCCTGGTCCATAGCTTGGAGATCTTCAGCCCGAAGGCTTCTCGATCTGGTCCTGAATGCGACACAGGACCTTGCAGGATCAAGACAAGACCCTACAGAATCAAGCGCGCAACCAACTCCCAGTGAATAATCACCTCCCAGCCGCATCGGCAAGAATTGATATCCTCGCAGCCACATAGGCGGGAGTTGGCCGTGGACCCGCGTTCAGAGAACGCGTAGTCCACGGGGACCGTCTTCAGAGAACGCGCAGACGACGACTTCCGACGACAACCCCTCCCAGAGGAAGCTGTCTTCAGTCGTAGAAGGCTTGGTCAAAGCAAAGGTTCCTAAACAAGTTCTACAGGGAGGAACTGCCAGAACGTCTGGCAGACGCGGACAGATCCTCATCACTGAGAGAAATAAAAAAGAGGAAGGGTCTCTGGTTCAAGTTCTTTTTTCTCTCCCATGGTAGGCCTGCTGTCTCTATTTATAGAAGGAGGAAGGGCTCAGTAATCGAAGACCCATCAATGAGGCGAGGTCTCCCATGCCTCGCATGGAGTGCACGTCTCCTACAAGTTGACTAGTGACTCCGATGGCGACACATGGAGCCATCTGCTCGTTTTCCGCATCGACCGTACCACTGCACTTATTGCTATTTATGGGCCTCAGAATGCGGGATATCGATGCAAATAACCACGAAGACCGTTCGGCACTCTCTCCAACTCAAGACTCTCACGTCACGTCACGTCACGTCACTCAGCCGGACTCAAGCACAAAGGAGCCGAACTCAAAAAGATGGAGAAAAAGAAAGCACAAGTGAAGAAGCTTTGCTTTTCATTAAAAGTGAAGAAGACTACAAGTTGGTTCACATTACATTCAAAAAAGATAGAAAAATTACAAGTATGAAAGCAGCAAAGACACAGTGATCAAGAAGCTACAGGGGCTTCGGTGACTCGACCAGCACTATCACGGTCTCTGAAGGACCGGCGGTCTTGGCGATAACCGCGGCCTTCTCAGGCGCATCACCCGCAGGAGGGGCAGAAGGAGCATCGCCCAAAGGTGCAGCCGGAGCATCACCAGTAGAAGGGATAGGTGGAGCGCCATCCGAGATAGGATCAGCAGCGGGGGCATCAGCCTTGGCACTCTCAGTCTGCGGAGCGAAACTCGGCTCGGGTTCTGGACCAGAATACTTTGGCAGGTCCTGATAGACCGGGTGGTCTTCAAGAACCCCTGCACGCTTCAGTGCAGCCAGGCACCCCTCCTCGAACAGAATGGAGGTGATCTCCTCCACCTGCGTCTCGTACTCCTCTGTGGCCTGGTCCACCCCCTTTTGAAAGGAAGATTGGGCCTCAGTCTGCAGAGAGGACTTGAGATCAGCGTTCTCCTTCTTCAGCTCGGCGTTTTCTTTCTGAAGCCTTCAGACTTCGGTGCGCCTAGATAGCACTTCAGCAAGCTGCCTCATCGACTCTGCCGCCGAAACAGCCTTCGTTCTAGCCAGCTCTGTCTCTAGCTCGGCCAGCCTTTTCGTCTTGACCCATATCTCACCCCTCAACTGATGGGTTGACGAGGTGAGATCATTGATGCTAACCAGCCCCACGTCTAGCTTTGCAGTTGCCTCGGCGCTGTTCTTCCTCAGGTCCGCCAGCTCCCTCTCAGACTCCAGTTGGGTGATCTTGGAGACGTTCTTGTCGCTCCTTTCTACTACCAACTGAAGCCTCTGCACATTCTGCAAAAGAAAACAAATCAGATGGAAGCAGCCGAAATGAAATACATCAAAAGAGCATCAAGGGTACTTACCAGGAGAGCAGCCTTGATCACCGAGCCCAGTAGACTCTCGTTGTCATACTTCGTGTGCAGCTCCATGTCATGCGGCAGGGCACAGGCTTTGGCGAGGGCCCCGATGACAAGAGAATTCCCCTGCACCCGATCCTCCACGTTCAAAGGTTTCCCGGGCAGAGTCTCCAATCTAGGCCTCCACGCCGCTGGGGCAGCGCGAGGTTCGGAGGCCGATCTGGACCCTTGCCCTGCAATGACGCTGAGGTCGCGAGCCATCTCAACTGCTGCCCTGCTCGCTAGCGCACTCCTCTCGGGCGGAGCCTTGCCTCCATAAGCACACACAAGTGACTTGCTTTTCAGGGCTTGTTCCGCCCCTGAGTCTTTTTCCCCCGCCTTGGACCTCTTCCTGGGTGGAGACCCCTCCCTCGGGCGATCTGGAGAGCGCCTCCGCGCTCCCTCGCTCGGTGTAGTGGCAGGGGCAGAAGTAACAGCAGCGCCCCCCGAGCTTGGAGCCACACGGGTGCTGGCAGTTGAATGTGTTGCAGAAGAAGAGGATCCGCAACTAAACTTGGCCGCCAGATCCTTGGTTCCTGCCAATCTTGAGCTGCCCTCCATCCTTCCTTCTTGGTCAGATGAATAAGCCTCCATGACCTCCCTTAGACTCGGCGACCCCGAACTGGAAGAAGTAGATGCCTCAGCACCAGACGCAGCTCGGCTCGCAGTAGGATTGATCAGAGGAACGCCCGCAGGCACGGCCACAGTAACAGGAGGGAGATCAGGCTGCAGCTCATCCTCTGACACCGCCCCAGTCCTTCTGTAATGGCCGCGGTACCTCGGCGTGTACCCTAGCAGTTTCCATGCCGATCTGTTCTCGTGCCCAGCATTCTTCTCGACCTTCCTGTGGTCGGCGACGTTCTTTCTCCAACCGTCGCTTACAACTCGGCGCGGCCTCGCTCGCAGTTCTGCACAGTAAACAACAAAACTATCAGTTCGACAATGCAAAAGTTAAGCAAAAGGAGAAGAATGAATAGTCAGTGTTTACTCTGGATGGCCCCGAGATGGCGAGGGACCCTGAGCATCCTGTCCTCACCAGCGCCGAACTCCCATTCCCCCGAAACACAGAAAAGATATTCCTCGGCGTTTTTACTAGAATCCTCCAAGGCCAGGACGAAGCCCTTTCGGAGCTGCTTCACCCGAAGATAATAGTTGTCTCCCCCAGCCTTGCAGATGTCATACACATCCTCGATATCGTGGACGCCTAAATTGATCCCCAATATCTCGTTCAATTTCGCTGTGCCCATGATGACTTTGAAGCCATTGGGCATCAGCTGACAAAGGGTGATGGACCAAGCGCTAAGGCAGGCTCTAAGTAGGGGATGCAGAAGGAATCTGACCCCACCTTCGATCACAGAGATCAAAGGGAACGGCATCCAGCCGCTGGACCAGCAGCGCAGGGCGTGGTCGCAGGGAGTCGCCGGCCTGAGGCGGACCCCCTCCGGGATATTGAACGTTGCCCTAAACCTAGCCATGCCCTCAGGCATATCTACTGAAACCTAGGGGTGGCCTTCTCTACAAGAAGAAGAAGGCGAATAGAAACCCTAAAGGCAGAAACCCTAAAAAAGACAGGGGCACGAAATCACTTACTGAAGCAGAAGGGCGAATCAAGAATCATTTTCGGCACGCATTACGGTCGTCCTCGCCAGAGCACTATGGAAAGATCTTGAGAAGACGGACGAAGATCAAAGCAGGAATCGAAGGCAAGGGCAAAGAAAATCAGAAGAGAAGATAAAGAAAGCAGAACAGAGGAAGACTACCCTATTTATAGGGGAAAGAAGTGCTCTTTGGGCGCCATTTACGAATTCGAAAAGACAAGTTTCACGATCCGTGCCTGTCTCATCAATTTGATGGCACGATCGGTAAAGAAGCGACACGTGTAGCCATCGGTTCGTTTCCCGGGGCAAACAGGACGCGACATTTATTGCCTCGGAGAAGTTGAAGCGGCACCAAGAAATGATCAAAGCATCTCCAAACGGACTCTCTAGCTTCTGACCCCTAAAGGCTAGGGCGCTTAAGAAGTCACAAGCTAGGGGGCAATTGTGATTGGAGATTTTCAAGACACCAGGGTTACGCTAATCTCGGCTATAAGATGTCAATTAGCCCTCTCACGCGTCATCCACGTGCCACCCAGACACACCTCGGCTGCCTAGACAGAGGGCTCAGCCAAAACCAGACAGACTTTGGCTGCTAGCGCCGAGCTCGGCTACCAAGGATCCACTTCGGCTAAAGAGCTTGACCCCAGCCAAAGGAGCCGGGACGGAAGCCGAAATGAAAAAGAATCCCCTCTCGTGCCCCACGCCTGCCACGTCATCAGACACGTGGCAGAATAGGGGCATAAGCCATAGGGACAGATGCGACATCCCAGCCGTCCACAATCTTCCCCAGATCGCTGACAGGGCGGCATCCAGCGGCTGTAGCCAAATCAGGGCAAGGCCCGAGGAAGGATCCGATGGAACCTCTACCACCAAAAGTGTCCAACATGATCGGGCCCAACATGACATGCATTTAATGCAATGTGGGCTGATCGGACTGGCAATAAATGCAATGTGGGCTGAGATGGACCCGCATTAATTACTTTGTGGGCTGATAAGAGTTTCCCTATCAAATAAAGGGACCCACTCCAAAATATCATCCAAAATATCATCAAGAGTCCTCTATAAATAGGACCCCATTCCACAACCAAGGTACGCAACCTACACACTTGAGAGCTGTTACTCTACCTCTCTTCTTCCTCTCCTTCCTTAGTTCAAGTTCATACACTAACTTAGGCATCGGAGAGCCTTGCGCCGCCCAGGCCAAGGTCCTCTGACCGTTTGTTCTTCCCTTTTAGGATTTGAGGCAGCAAATCATCTTCTTTCCTTTGGATAAGTCCTATCAGGCACCCCTAATCTTGTGAGTCATCATTTTTGCACTTACAACTAAGATTATATTATATTAGATTTATGACGTGATTTGGTTAAGATGTGATTAGATTAAGTTAGAGTGGGCGTCGGTAATGAAACGGAAAATAGAGTACCCCCCGAACAAAAGATGATAGTAGATGATTGTCAAAATCTCTACTGGCCAGGGCAACTCAGACTGCTCTAATCCCAATCTAGGATGAACTCATCCTTATCATAACAACCTTCTTAAGATCAAATATTCTTTATTAGTTCCAATAATATACACTTTCAATCTCTGCTACAGTAGTCATTTCTGTTGTTGTTTCCATGTCTGTCACTGCTGCAGTTGTGAAAGCATTTTGGATGATGGGTAATTAATATAGGCCCATGTGATTAATAACCTGTAACAAACTAAACTAAAGAAATGATTTTCTCCCTTGCTATGTGATGTGAATGCTCCTCTCTCTCGTACATGTAGCACTTCCACAGTTTATTGTCTCTAATTGTGACGCGGATAAGCTTGTAGAACCTTCTTAATGGGCTGGCTTTGTTTGCTTTGTTGCGGGCAGGTTGTGGCAGGTTCTGTCTTCGGATGTACAGTATCTTACCTGATGAGAAATTTCTAACCCGCTTAATCAAGTCTAGTGTGGGACCCTGACGGATTTACCAGCATTAATGACTCTATTAGACATTGCATTGACACCACCACTTACATGTATATTTCATTTCGGTGAAAATAATCTGGAGATGTTAATTACCTGTTTGTACCTGTTTCATTGTTAAATCAATTGGTTTCATTGTTAAATCAATTGGTTTCCCAGTAGTTTCCAAGTTGTAGCTCAGCTGGTAAGAGACATGGGGGTGTGAGTTGGAGACTGTAGAGTCTCCAATGTAGCTAAAAACAATTTGTTATATAGATGGTTTCCATCCAAAGTCATTATATTGGAATTCAAGAAGAATCCAGGCCTACGGTCACAATCCCACCGGACTCCCATTAGGCCCATTTTATTGTATTTCTAAGTATATTTTGAATATACCATATACATACCCATTAAAATAAAACTAACATATTTAAAAATGACTTTCTCATTTTTTTCTTCATAAATTCATAGACAGCCTAAATTCTGGATCGAGGTCCAATTTACTAATGGGCTTTAACCAATTGGTATCTTCTTATCGGAAAAAAAAAGAAGCGAACTCAGACCTGCTCATTTCCCACAAACCTGTCAAAACAAGAATAATTCAACCCGAAACCAACCGATTCATTGATCTGGTCATAAATGTTGGTCATTGTAGGGGATCTGTGCTCTCAGTGGGCTGGGCCCCCCACAGGATGTGTGACCACAATCCGGGCTCATTTGTATACACTTTAGGGGGCAAGTGGTACCAGGATGCTTCCCAAAACACCTTTATCACGAGGTTTCGGGTTCGAGTCCTGGGGAGGCCACTCTACGGAGACAAACGCATGATTAAGGGCACCCAGCGGTAAGCCCCCTAAAGTGTATACAACTGAGCCCGGATTGTGGTCACACATCTTGTGGGGGGCCCAGCCCACTGAGAGCACAGATCCCCTACGGCCTTTTTGTAGGGGATCTGTGCTCTCAGTGGGCTGGGCCCCCCACAGGATGTGTGACCACAATCCGGGCTCATTTGTATACACTTTGGGGAGGCCACTCTACGGAGCCAAACGCATGATTAAGGGCACCCAGCAGTAAGCCCCCCAAAGTGTATACAAATGAGCCCGGATTGTGGTCACACATCCTGTGGGGGGCCCAGCCCACTGAGAGCACGGATCCCCTACAGTCATAAATGTCAGCCCGAACCCAACCCAAAAGTAGAAATGATCAATCGGGGCTGTTAAATACCAGGTGGAGTTGGAGTTGAGTTAGCAGGTTGAATCAGAAATTGCTAACCATGATCATAGGGCTTGGTGCTGGTTGTAAGGTTTTAATATGAATTGGGATCCTCTCCTGTGGAAACTTAACCATCAATTTTATGGCCTTAAATTAATGATTATTAATATCCTATGATCTCAATTTTTATAGTTGGCTAGGCTTATAAACCATCTTATATATGGTAGGGCCAATAGGCCCATTAATCTAACACATATTCTATACTAGCATAAAATTTGAACTAAGTTGGGTCTGTTTGTTCACAGGGAATTGAATTCCCAGGAGGTCATAGGAAAATGAGTTCCAAAGAAGGAATATGTGACTCACAAGGGTGATGGCTACTAGTTACTTTTCACCTGAGGGGAAATTATTTTATGGCCATTTGTCAATCTTCACCTTTGTTATTTTTTTTATAGCCACGTTGATAGGATTATATCTTTTAGAAGTGCTAGGAACTCAATTTCATGCATACAAATGGGCAGTAGGAGAATACTTTGAATGTGGTATAATTTAAACAAGGGTTTGAATCTTTACTAGTTAAAATTGGGAAGATGTAGAGTTTGTGCTGCCCATTGGCCATATTGGTCAAAAGAGCAAGCCATTCACATGAAATCAATTTCATTGGTTGTTGTCAGTCTGTTTGATCAAGGCCATGAGATGATGGAGAATCAACATGTAAGGGAGAAATTTCTTTTATGTTTGTCTACTTTTGCGGCCTTAATTTTGTACAATCATCGGCATCCATGAGGCTGAAATTTTGTAGATGGTTAGCGTAAGAAGTGTCTTGTATCTGGCAGAGCTAGCAGTTCTCAAAAACCTATTATGTGTCGTAGATTATGAATCCTTGACTGATATATCAGTAAATACATTGGCTTTGGTTCATACAATGTCCCAAATTGACTTTGACGTTATAATACTTTGCTGGACGGTTACCAAATTTCATTAAAATTGATTTATTTGTCTCAAGTGGATGGATTTTAAATTGAATTGAGGATGTTGTGTGGGGAGATTTCCAGAACTCCAGGATTACGCTAATCACGGCCATCGGATGAGACTAAGCATTCTCACGTGCCATCCGCGTGCCGCCCACGTCGCACCGGATTCACCCCGGCTACCAGGACAGGGGCTCCGGCCGAAGTCAAGCAGGTCCAGACCGCTAGCGCCGAGCTTGGCTACTCCATGTGCCCACCTCGGCAGAGAGCTCCACCTCGGCTGAAGGAGCCGGGACGAAATCCGAAGCAAGAAAGAACCTCCACTTGCGCCCCTCATCCCCCACGTCATCAGGCACGAGGAGGAATAGGGGCGCGAGCTAGTGAGACAGATGCGACATCCAGCCGTTCACAATCTTCGCCAGATCCCTGACAGGGCGGCATCCGGCGGCTGAAGCCACATCAGGGCATGGCCCGAGGGCGGATCTGATGGTACCCCAACCGTCAAAGGCGCCCAACACAATCTGGCCCAACAAGACGCGCATTTAATGCGATGTGGGCTGATCCGACTGGCATTAAATGCAGAGTGGGCTGGATTGGACCGCATTAATTACTTTGTGGGCTGATCATGACTTCCAGTCGAGTCATGGGACCCACGCCAGGATATCAACCAAAGATATGACCAAGCCTCTATAAATAGAGCCTCATACCACCAGCAAGGTACGCACAATTCAACCCACAGAGCCGTTACTCTGCCTCTCTTCTTCCTCTCCTTCCATTGTTCCAGTTCACTCACTTACTTTGGCATCGGAGAGCCTTGCGCCGCCCAGGCCAGGGTCCTCTGACCGTTTGCTCTTCTCTCTCAGGCTTTCGGACGGTACCTAGTCATCACCACTTTGGATAAGTCCTCTAAGGCTCCCCAGTTATTGTGGGTCATTATTTTCTGCACCTACAATTGGCGCCGTCTGTGGGGAAGTAATATCCCAACCTTCCCAACCTCAATCTCCCAGAAATCATGCCTCCGAAAGCTAGGAAGGGCGGAGAATCCTCGAAAGCAGTGCTCGAGCAGCCAGCACCGTCGACGGACGTCTATCCTCAGGGGCGGTCCCGAACGGTGCATGGCACATCTGCAGGCGAGGGCCGCTTAGGCTCGCAGCTCTACGTCGAGGTCCCCTTCCAAGAGGGACTCGAGGCCTCGTTCTCAGCAGATGAAGTCACGCCACCCCGACGCGACGAGCGTCGGCATGAGCGCCCTCGCAAAGATAAAGCCGTTGCCGTAGAAGAGACGCGCCGCGTTCAGCCTCCTACCACTGGAGGAGATGTCGCAGCTCAAAATGCTCTCCTCCAGAAGCAGGAACGGTTAATCCGCGAGCTCCAGCAGCAACTGAGAGCAGCGCAAACTGCCTCGTTGAGGCAGGTCTCTGATACTCAGGGAAAGTAGAGGGACGCCCCGAGCAGGGCAGCCCAGCCTCCTCGTGAGGATCTGAGAGACCATCTGGACCACAAGCGAAGCCAGATCCATGATGAAGGCTCAAGCAAAAACCGAAGTCATCATAGGCGCGATGGCCGAGCCCATAGCCGTCACAGCCCGAACCACTCCAAGCGAAAGCAAAGAGGGCAGACTCCGGAGAAGGACGACGCGCATGAGCGATTTGACAAACGCGTCAGATTGGCTCTCCAGCACAACCTGGACATGCGGGACCAGAAACAGATCTGTGGCCACACCGATCTGGGGGCCTCACCCTTCACGAGGGACATCGAGTGCACCCCCTTGCCCAAAAGGTTCTCTGTCCCGCGGTTCGTCCCCTACGATGGACTGTCCGATCCATCTGCTCACCTCCGTCACTTCTCCCAGAAGATGTCCACCTGGGGAAACGAGGGCCACCTCAACTGCAAGATCTTCTCCTCCAGTTTGGGTGACCTCCCTCTGAAGTGGTTCTGCGCCCTCCCAGAGAAGTCAGTTTCGAGTTGGAGGGAGCTCCAGCTCTCCTTTCTGAAGAAGTTCCAAGCTTACTGCGCCGTCCCCAAGATAGAAGGGGACCTTCTCGCCCTGAGGATGAAGCAGGGAGAGAGCCTCGCCAAGTTCGCCCGACGATTCTGGGCTGTTTACAGCCAGATCGAGGGCACTAGGGAAGAGATAGCAATCTTCGCCTTCCAGCGTGCCCTGATCCCCGGCCACGACCTCCGGAAGGACTTGGTTGGAGACCCCCCAGAATCCATGCCAGCGCTAATGTCCTGGATAAAGCGCTTTGTCGCCTGGGAGGAAGATGAAATCCAAGCCCGGGAAGAGGACGAAAGACCGGAGCCCGAGCAGAAGAGCAGCCAGCCTCGGCAGAGAGGCGGGAGGCCCTTTCAGAAGCAGGAGCCCAAGCAGGCCTGGGCCGCCAGTTCGGCGAAGCCTACGTCGTCCCGATCTAGGGGCACCTGGAGGCCCAGACCTCCCACCAATGCCGGTCAGAGCGTCAACGTCGTCTTCAAGGAGCCGATATACCATATCCTGAACAAGATAAAGACCAAGCCGTTCTTCAAGTGGCCTCCGCCCTTGAGGAATGAGCCCACCTCCGGCAGCCGAAGCAAGCTCAACTGCTCCTACCACAAAGGTAACGGGCACAAGACCGAAGACTGCAAGTCTCTGAGGTGGTACCTGGAGAAGCTAGCCAGCGAAGGCCACATTCCAGAGTTCGTCAAGGCCACATTCCAAGTTCAGCGAGGGCCGAGTTCACTAGAGCGCGGCCCGGGATCCAGACAGTGAGGATTCCGAAAAGATCATTAACGTGATCCATCTGGCGTCCTCGGTTCCCTCTCCCTCATCTCGTTGAGGCTCGCGGGCCCGCGCCAAGGCCAGGCGAGCGTCGCATGGGAAGGAGGTGATGAAAGCCGAGCTCGCACCGGCATCCAAAAGAGCTCGCCGCGACCGACCCGCGATCTCGTTCTCAGATAAGGATCTAGAGGGAATCCAGCTCCCTCACAACGACCCCCTGCTCCTCACAATGAAGCTAAGGGACTTCACCGTGAAGAGGATCCTCGTCGACTCCGGCAGCTCTTCCGAGGTCCTCTACTACGAGTGCTTCAAGAAAATGAACCTCTCGGAAGCAGACCTCACGGAGGTCCGTACGCCCTTGCTAGGGCTGTCCGCCACGCCAGTCTAACCCAAGGGCAGGACCACCCGGGAAACCCGAGTCGGCGGAGCCTCCGTGCTGGCCGACTTCCTGGTCGTGGGCGCCCCTTCTCCCTACAACGTCATTTTGGGCAGAACGTGGCTCCACAAGCTGGAAGCAGTCCCTTCTTCCCTCCACCAGAAGCTGAAGTTCGTCCTCGAGAACAAGGAGGGCAAAATGGAAGTGGTCACATTGGAGGGAGATCAGCAGCAGGCCAGGCAGTGCATGCTGGCCGCAGTCCCAGCACTGAAAGAGCCGGAGCGCGTCAACCTTGCCGAATTCGAGAAAGGCCTAGATGAAATCGGCCGAGACCACGAGAAGAAAAGCATTGAGGAACTGGCCGAGGTCAGGCTAAATTCCGCAGACCCAGATAGGTTCTTCCTAATCGGCACCCAGCTGCCAGACGAAGAGAGAGCCGAGCTCTCAAGGTTCCTGATGCAGAACGTCGATGTCTTCGCTTGGAGCCCGAGCGAAATGCCTGGGGTCGACCCCGAGGTCATGTGCCACAAGCTAAATGTGGACCCCAGCCACAGACCAGTAGTGCAGAGGGCCCGAAGGACAGGGCTGCAGCAGACAGACGCGGTCGTCGAAGAGGTCGACAAACTGCTGAAGGCAGGAGCCATTCGTGAAGTCCAGTACCCGGTCTCGCTGGCCAACACGGTGGTGGTAAAAAAGAAAACTGGTAAATGGAGGGTGTGCGTGGACTTCACAGACTTGAACATGGCCTGCCCTAAAGACAGTTTCCCCCTTCCAAAGATTGACCAACTGATCGACGCCACCGCCGGCCACGACCGAATGAGCTTCCTCGACGCCTACAGAGGCTACCACCATATTCCACTACACGAGCCCGACGAGGAGAAAACGTCATTCATAACCCCCCGCGGCACTTATTGCTACAAGGTGATGCCCTTCGGGCTAAAGAACGTGGGGGCCACGTATCAGCGCCTCGTGACAAAGATGTTCCAGGCTCAGCTCGGCCGAATGGTAGAGGTGTACATCGACGACATGGTCGTCAAATCGGTGCACTCCAGCGACCACCTGGCGGATCTCGGCCAAGTCTTCGACATCCTTCGCGCGTACAAGCTAAAACTAAATGCTTCCAAGTGCGCCTTCGGCGTAGCCTCTGGCAAGTTCCTCGGCAGCTTAGTAACGCGGAGGGGGATAGAAGTCAATCCAGAGCAGATCACCGCGATCCAGGACATTCTGAGCCCCTCTACCACGAAAGAAGTCCAGAAGCTCACGGGAATGGCTGCAGCACTCAATCGCTTCATTAGCCGGTCATCAGATAAGTGCAGGCCTTTCTTTCAGCTTCTAAAGAAAAATTTAAAATTCCAGTGGACTCCTGAGTGCGACCAGGCGTTGGCCATGCTCAAAACCTATTTGATGTCACCACCCTTACTCTCCACCCCAACTTCGGGGGAGGTTTTGTACTTATATCTTGCGGTCTCAGATCACGCAGTGAGCTCCGTCATCATCAGGGAGGACGAGGGAATTCAAAAACCAATTTATTATACGAGCAAGACCCTGCTCGATGCCGAGACCAGGTACCTTCTATTGGAGAAGCTTGCGTTGGCTCTCGTCAGTGCCTCCCGCAAGCTCTCCCATTATTTCCAATCCCACACCATTGTGGTGATCACGGAGCATCCACTCCATTCAATATTCAAAAAGTCTGACTTTTCAGGGCGAATATCAAAGTGGGCAGTTGAGCTGGGGCAGTATGATATACAGTACCGTCCCCGAACTGCGATCAAAGCCCAGATTCTGGCGGACTTCATCGTTGAGTTCGTCTCGCCCAACTCGGCTCCGACCCAGCTCGGCCTGGCACTGGGGGGCACAGGGCACGAGCCAGAAGTGACCGAGGTCGAACAGTCTCCCACCTCGGCATGGAAGATCTTTGTCGACGGATCGTCCACCTCCAAGAGAGCTGGCGCCGGCATAGTCCTCCAATCGCCAGAGGGTCTGGTCATAGAGCAGGCTTTCACCCTGGACTTCAAAGCAACAAATAATGAGGCAGAGTATGAAGCACTAATAGCAGGGTTGAACAGCGCCCAAATCCTCGGAGCCCAGCACCTGGTGATCTTCAGCGATTCTCAACTGGTAACTAGCCAGTTCGCTGGGGACTACCAGGCCAGGGACGACATGATGGCGGCCTACTTAGCCCTTGCGAAAAAACTGCTGTCTCATTTCCAGAAAGTCGAGGTCAGGCAAATATCCCGAGATACCAACACGCACGCAGATGCGCTTGCAAACCTGGCCTCCACCGTCGAAGCAGGGAAGAAAAGGACTGTCGAGGTCGGGTCGATATCAAGATCAAGCCTAGAGCTCCACTCACCTCGGCTAGTTCTCTGTGCTGATCTCGGCCCGAGCTGGATGGATCCAATCATCGCCTATTTGAAGGACGACCGGCTCCCTGAGGACAAGACTGAAGCCCACCGGATCAGACTCAAGGCACCTCGATTCGGGCTCTCTCTCGAAGGCAAACTCTACAGGAAATCCTTCACAGGTCCATACCTCCAATGCATCCTCCCAAGCAAGGTGGACGACTTCCTGTATGAGATCCACGAAGGAATCTGCGGCAGTCACATAGGAGGTCGATCACCGGCCTACAGAGCAATAAGCCAGGGTTACTGGTGGCCCTACATGCAGAAGGACGCGCAGGTGTACGCCAGGAAATGCGAGAAGTGCTAGAAGTTCTCCCACTCTCTCCATCAGCCAGCGCAGGATCTGAGTCCCCTCTCTAGTCCATGGCCCTTCGCTCAATAGGGCCTGGACATTATGGGGCCTCTCCACCGAGCTCCAGGGAACAAGAGATGGCTGATAGTCGCTACAGACTACTTCACAAAATTGATAGAAGCTGAACTGTTGTCCTCCATCACGGACAGGGACTCTAGGAACTTCATTTGGAAAAACATCCTAACGAGGTTCGGCATCCCTAGGACCCTGATTTCGGACAACGGAACTCAGTTCGACTCCAAGTCCTTCAGAGACTTCTGCCAAGAACACGGTATCAGAAACCATTACTCCACTCCGGCATATCCGCAGAGTAATGGCCAGGCCGAAATCTCTAACAAAGTGATCCCGGACGGCCTGAAGAAGCGACTGGACAAGGCAAAGGGAAGATGGACAGAAGAGCTTCCGAGCGTGCTATGGGCATACAGAACAACTCCAAGGAGGTCCACCTCGGCGACACCTTTCTCTCTGGCCTACGGGATGGAGGCGGTCATTCCTTTAGAAATCGGCCTTCCCACCCTGAGGACAGAGCTGGTCGACCAAGGCCGAAATGAGACGAACCTGGCAATGGAGCTGGAGCTGGCAGACGAGCGCCGAGAAGCAGCAGCCCTGCGACTGACCGACTATCAGCAGCGGTTAGCCAGGGCATACAATCAAAATGTCAGAGAAAGAAGATTCTCCGTTAGGAGAGCTGGTTCTAAAAAAGACCCTGCCAGCTGATAAAGAACCAAACGAAAGAAAACTGGCCCCGAACTGGCATGGCCCGTTCAGGGTGGTCTCACTGGCGGGGAAATCAGCCTACAAGCTCGAAGACTTAGAGGGCAAGCCACTGCCGAGACCGTGGAATGCATCCCACTTAAAGAAATTCTATTTCTAAAGATGTAATGAATCTCAGAATCAATGAAAGCAGCTTTTGCCCTGTCATCAATCTGTCATCTCTCTTTGACTGACTCCGGCAGCTCTGGGTCTACCGCCCTGGAAAAGGCCTCGAGTTCGAACACTCGGTCGTTTCCTAAAGTCCGGGTTTATACCCCACTCAAGGGTCTACCGCCCTGGAAAAGGCCTCGAGTTCGAACACTCGGTCATTTCCTAAAGTCCGGGTTTATACCCCACTCAAGGGTCTACCGCCCTGGAAAAGGCCTCGAGTTCGAACAGTCGGTCGTTTCCTAAAGTCCGGGTTTATACCCCACTCAAGGGTCTACCGCCCTGGAAAAGGCCTCGAGTTCGAACACTTGGTCGTTTCCTAAAGTCCGGGTTTATACCCCACTCAAGGGTCTACCGGCCTGGAAAAGGCCTCGAGTTCGAACACTCGGTCGTTTCCTAAAGTCCGGGTTTATACCCCACTCAAGGGTCTACCGCCCTGGAAAGGGCCTCGAGTTCGAACACTCGGTCGTTTCCTAAAGTCCGGGTTTATACCCCACTCAAGGGTCCACTGCCCTGGAAAAGGCCTCGAGTTCGAACACTCGGTCGTTTCCTAAAGTTCGGGTTTATACCCCCCTCAAGGGTCCACCGCCCTGGAAAAGGCCTCGAGTTCGAACACTCGGTCGTTTCCTAAAGTCCGGGTTTATACACCCCTCAAAGACCGTTGCCGAACTCATGCTCACATAGCCGAGACCAGCGGGATTCTGGATCCACTTCGGTGCAAGGCAGTTCGTCTCGGCCAAAGCTAGCCATTTCGGCCAAGGTCAGTTTTTAAGAAAGAAAGAGTTGTGCAAGCACTGAAGCGCAAAAAAGCAGCACAAAAATACAAGTGTTCCAAAACAGTGCAAGGAAAGTAAAAAAGAATGCAAGAACACAGTACGCAGGTTGAATAATCACAAAGCTCTTCCTTTTTATTCATTGTAAACTGCTTCATTACAAAGGTTACAGAAAAGAAAACAAAGTACAGAACGGAGGCTCGCAGTCCTCTAAAAACAGAAAATGAAGTAAAAGCTGGGAGACTCTGATCTTCACCGACTCTTCAGGCTGCAGGCTCGAAGACGCCGGTTCGTTGCCTGGAGGTTCTGAGGGATCCTGAATTTCAGCGAGCTCTACAATACACTTTGGTTGGTCAGACCAAAAGCGTTGCAGAGCCCCTCCAGTTCGGAGGCCCTGGACCCCCCTGAGCTCTTCAACACCCTCCGATCAGTGAGACCAAAATTTGAAGAGCCCCCAGGTCCAGCGGGCCTCAATCCCACCCTTAGCTCGGCGATCCTGATATAGCGCAGGGGTCTTGCAGGGAGCTCGATGCGACGCAAGACCCTGCAGGACCGCCAGAAGCAGAGGGCGCCA
The DNA here is from genome assembly GCA_012931725.1 of Litsea cubeba. Classification (NCBI taxonomy): domain Eukaryota; kingdom Viridiplantae; phylum Streptophyta; class Magnoliopsida; order Laurales; family Lauraceae; genus Litsea; species Litsea cubeba. The sequence continues at coordinate 120,253,997 of CM022946.1, forward strand.
CCATCCCACAGTTGCAGAAGACTCCCCTGCAACCGAACCAGGGACGGGTGGCCATGAACCCGCGTTCAGAGAGCGCGTGGTCCACGGGGAACGACTTCAGAGAACGCGCAGACCACGACGGGCTTCCCCCCTTGGAGAGAGCTGTCCACAGGCGCAGGGGTTCCCCCCGGATCAAATGCTTCTAAACGTCCACTGGACATGGCTCCTACGTCTATGTGAATTAAACTATCCTAATTCCTTTTCTTTTCTTTTCCCATGGCGAGCCTACCACCTCTACTTATAGGAAGAAGAAGGGCTCAGTCTCCGAAGGAAGTTATGGGGCGAACTCTCCCACGCGACGCACGTCTTCCTGTCTGTTGACCAGTGATCCCTATGGCGCCACGTGGAGACGTCCGCCCATTTCCCTCATCGGCCGTATCACCATGCTTATTGCTATTTATGGTCTCCAGAATACGGAGAATCGGCAGGGACAGCTATGAAGACCGTTCGACTCTCTCTAACTCGAGGGTCGCGCGTCACATTAAAGGCTTTCAATACCATTCAATATCACATCCAGAAGCGAAAGAGAGAAAAATGCAGAGAAAAATGCACAAGTAAAGGAGCTCTGTTCTCATTAAAAGCAAAGGATATTACAGGGCTGAAAAAGCATTACATATAAAAGGCCAAGAGAAGTAAAAGAAGCAAGGCTACTGTGGCTTCGGCGACTCCACCAGGTCGATCACCATGTCTGATGGACCAGCAGCATCGGCCGTGACCGCGACCTTGCTTGGAGTGTCGCCGACAGAAGAGGCTTTGACCGGTACCTCGCCCGAAGCAGGGGCAGAAGAGGCTTCGCCTTGAGGTGCGGCCGAAGCATCGCTGGCAACCGGGGCGTCGCTCGGGGCCGGGGCAACTGGAGCGGCATCTGGAGCAGGAACGACTGCAGGGGCCTCGACTGGGGCGCTTTCGGCCAAAGGAGCGAAGCTCGGCTCAGGAGCCGGGTCCGAGTACTTCGGCAAGTCCCGATAGATACGGTGGTCTTCAGGAACCCCCGCACGCCTCAGTGCGGCCAACCATCCTTCCTCGAATAGAATGGAGGTGATCTCCTCCACCTGCTTCTCATATAGCTCCGTGGCATGGTCCACCCCATTCTGGAAAGCGGATTGGGCCTCGGACAGTAGAGAAGCCTTCTCCTTTTCCAGCTCGGCATTCGCCATCTTCAATTTCTCTCTTTCAGCATGCCCGGCCAGCACTTCCCCGCGCAACCTCGTCCCTTCGGCCGCCGATTCAGACCTTGATTTGGCCAGCTCCGACTCCAGCTCGGCGGTCCTCTTGTTCTTCACCCAGACCTCGCCTTTCAGATGATTAGCTCTCGACGTGAGTTCGGCAACATCAGCCAGAGCCGACGCCAGACGAGCAGTCTCTTCTGCACTAGCCTTCTTCAGGCCCTTCATTCCCTTCTTCAGCTCTTCTAGCTCCTTCTTCAGCCTTTCCCTCTCAGACTCCAGCTGAGTGACCCTCGCGGCGTTCCTGTCATTCCTCCCCACCACGGTCAGGAGCCTTTGCACGTTCTGCGAAGGGAAAAAGTGAATCAAGCAGGAGCAGTCGAGCTAAACCACTTGAAGAAGAGCGCTGAAAACACTTACCAGAAGGTTAGCCTGGATCGCTGAGACCATCAGGCTTTCATTGTCGAACCTCTCGTGCGTCTCCATGTCTCGCGGCAGAGCGCAGACTTTGGCGAGAGCTCCGATGATGTCGGCGTTCCCCATCAACTGGTCCTCGACGTTCAGAGGCTTACCGGGTTGCGTCTCCATCCTCGGTCTCCATGGCGTTGGGGCAGTTCGAGGTCCGGAAGCCGATCCGGACCCTTGCCCTACCGAAATGGTGAGCTCGCGGGCCGCCCCGCCGGTCGACTTGCTGGCCGGCGCATTCTTCTCAGCTGGAGCCTTGACTCCGGGGGCCCGCGTAGGAGTTTTGCCCTTTAGAAGCTGTTCTGCCCCCGGGCGCTCCGCGAGTGTCGCCGCACTCCCTCGCTCGGAGCAGGGGCAGGAGCAGAAGTGGCGCCAGCACCCCCTGAGCCCGAAGCTGCGCGGGTACTGGCAGATGATGGCGTCGTAGAGGAGGAAGACCCCCGCCTGAACTTGGCCGCCAGGTCCTTAACAACTGGCGCCCTTGAGCTTCCCTCCATACCTTCTTCCCGATCGGACGAGTAAGCATCCACTATCTGCGTCAGGTTCGGTAACTCCGAACTAAGGTGGACGCCTCGGCGCCAGACGCAGCTCGGCCCGCAGCAGGGTCGGTCAAAGGGATCCCGGCAGGCATGGCAACGGAGACGGTAGGACGATCAGGATGCGCCTCGTCCTCCTCGGCTACTCCGGTTCTCCTGTAGTGGCCGCGGTACCTCGACGTATACCCGAGCAGCTTCCAAGCAGACCTGGTCTCGTGCCCCTTGTATCTTTCTACCCTATTGATGTCGTCGACGTTCCTCCTCCAGCCTTTACTCGCAGCTCGGCGTCGCCTCGCGCCTGCCTCTGCACAACAGACAATAAGGATGTCAGCTCGGCATCATCGAGATCAAGCAAAGCGAGTAAGAGAAAAGAAGCGGTGTTTACTTGGGATAGTCCCGGGGCGACGAGGGACCATCAGCCTCCTGCTCTCGTCTGCGCCGAACTCCCAGTCCCCCGACACATAGAAGAAAGTTTCCTCGGCATTCTTACTCGAATCCTCCAAGGCCAGGACGAAGCCTCTTCGCTGCGGCTTCACCCGGAGGTAGTATTTCCCTTCCCCAGCCTTGCAGATATCATAGGTATCCTCGATATCGTGGACACGCAGGTCGGCCCCCAAAATCTCATTCAGCTTCGCCGTGCCCATGATGACCTTATAGCCATTGGGCATCAGCTGACACGGGGTAATAGACCAGGCACTAAGGCAGGCCCTAAGCAAGGGGTGCAGAGGAAATCTGACCCCGCCCTCGATCACGGAGATCAGAGGGAACGGCATCCAGCCGCAAGACCAGCGAAGCGTGGCATAATCGACGGAGTCCACCGGCTTGAGGAGGACTCCCTCCGGAATATTGAAAGCGGCCCTAAATCTGGCTATGCCCTCTTCAGTATCTAACTCAAACCTAGGGGTGCCCATGTCTAAGAAGGATGACAGCGAAGTTAAACCCTAGAAGTCGCGAAACCCCAAGAAAAACTAGATAGAGGCACGAAGCAACTTACAGAGACGAAGGGGCGACTCAAGAACAGATCCGGGCACGTCCTATGGTCGTCCTCGCTAGAGAAATCCCGAGCAGCAGAGCAGAAATCAAAGGTGAAAGGCAGGGGCGAAAAGAAGTCAGAAACAAGAAAGGAAGAAGACAACCCTATTTATGGAAAGGGAACCCTCGGCACTCGCTACTTTCGAAATTCGAAAGGATGGATTTCACGATTCGCGCCCGTTCCATCAATAAGACAGCGCAATCAGTGAAGAGGCTACGCGTGTAGCCGTCGACTCGCTTCCCAGGACGGACAGGGCATAGCATTTATTGCTTCAGAAAAGTTGAAACGACACCAAGCAATGATCGCCGCATCCCCAGACCGATTTTCTAGCTTTCGACCACTAAAGGCTAGGACGCTTAAGAGGTCAAAAGCTAGGGGGCAATTGTGTGGGGAGATTTCCAGAACTCCAGGATTACGCTAATCACGGCCATCGGATGAGACTAAGCATTCTCACGTGCCATCCGCGTGCCGCCCACGTGGCACCAGATTCACCCCGGCTACCAGGACAGGGGCTCCGGCCGAAGTCAAGCAGGTCCGGACCGCTAGCGCCGAGCTCGGCTACTCCATGTGCCCACCTCGGCAGAGAGCTCCACCTCGGCTGAAGGAGCCGGGACGAAAGCCGAAGCAAGAAAGAACCTTCACTTGCGCCCCTCATCCCCCACGTCATCAGGCACGAGGAGGAATAGTGGCGCGAGCTAGTGAGACAGATGCGATATCCAGCCGTTTACAATCTTCGCCAGATCCCTAACAGGGCGGCATCCAGCGGTTTAAGCCACATCAGGGCATGGCCCGAGGGCGGATCCGATGGTACCCCAACCATCAAAGGCGCCCAACACAATCTGGCCCAACAAGACACGCATTTAATGCGATATGGGCTGATCCGACTGGCATTAAATGTAGAGTGGGCTGGATTGGACCGCATTAATTACTTTGTGGGCTGATCATGACTTCCAGTCAAGTCATGGGACCCACGCCAGGATATCAACCAAAGATACGACCCAAGCCTCTATAAATAGAGCCTCATACCACCAGCAAGGTACGCACAATTCAACCCACAGAGCCGTTACTCTGCCTCTCTTCTTCCTCTCCTTCCATTGTTCCAGTTCACTCACTGACTTTGGCATCGGAGAGCCTTGCGCCGCCCAGGCCAGGGTCCTCTGACCGTTTGCTCTTCTCTTTCAGGCTTTCGGACGGTACCTAGTCATCACCACTTTGGATAAGTCCTCTAAGGCTCCCCAGTTATTGTGGGTCATTATTTTCTGCACCTACAGATGTAGTAAGGTTACATCCTAGTTTATAAAATGAATTGAGAATGTAAGGTTATCTCAACTAGATTAAGGGAGGAGTGGACCCCAATCTCGACCCCAGGCCAGGCGTGGCCACCTGCTGAATTTAAGCATAGATTAGAATGGATACCCTGAGGTCTCATTTTTTTATAGACATGTTATAAAAAAAACAACCTATCCTTTCTCTCTGTGGAACCACGAAGATGAGGGAAAAACAACGAAAGAGAGATGAAGATGACGGGGCAAAAATGAAAAAAAAAATATTTTAAGTTGAGACTCTGCTAAAGTCGCAACATCAAAAGACTCCATGGCCCAATGGATAAGGCGCTGGTCTACGGAATCAGTGATTCTGGGTGTGATCCCCAGTGGAGTCGATCCCTATTTCTCAAATTTCTTTTTCGGTCGCTTATTTTTCTCCAAATATCAATAGGCGCTATAAAATTCAAAATAGTCCCAAGCTTTCAAATAGTGTCACTACAAATTTTAAGATACTCCCAGAACTTTCACCAATTTTGATTTACATCTTCATCTAGCCTGCGGCCCACAAAACACAGTCTAGATCAAAGATTCCACCATCCCCTAACATGGGGCAAGTATAGCCTAGCTAGGAAGCTTTCACCTAATAGCAAAATAGTCCTAAGATTTCAACTAATACCAAAATAGGTCTTTTAAATTGCTAAATAAACCATTTTGAAGAACTCTTTTAACTATAAGTACTTTTCAGCCAAATTGAGCACTGAAAGACAACTTTTAGTATAGTTCTTTTATAACTGTTTTTTACAAAAGAGCGCCCTATCTTTTTGCATAACCTCAAAAAGGCCCTATGTTTTTTCGTTTTACCAAAGTCTGCCTTGACTAAATGTAAACCAAAGCAGCTGTTGTGACTTTTTACAAAAAAAATTTGGGACTAAGTTGCCCCTGAGAAAAACTCAGGGCAGAGAGGAGAATGGGAGCAAGGCAGCCTTGGTGTTAAAGGTACAAATTGTTTTGGGGTTTCAGTTTCCATGGCAGATGGGGTTTGGGGTTGGTAGTTTTGACTTATGAAAGGAATTATGATAAAGAAGATCACTGGGCATAAAGAAGTCAAACGAGCCCAGCCTGGGCCTTGCCGTGCCTCCATGCCTTATTGTGCCATCTTGGTTGCTCTTTAACTAAAAGAAAAATATGCTCTTGAGTGGTTCGTTTTGCCTTACACTAAAACATACACACTGAGAAGAGTATGGCACACAGATTTAAGTGGTTCAGTCAAACTCGACCTACTCCGCCGAAAAGAGATCCATTTGTGTCTTTTCTATTTGAAGGTTTTTCAATATGTTACATTCAAAACCTTTACAATCTTTTTAGAAAATAAAAATATGAATAAATAAAATATTTTTATATTTAATAAAATTACAATCTAGAAAAGGAAAAAAATTAGATTTGTAGTCCAGTAATGTATTCGGCCGGATCATAATCTTTAGTTTCTACCAACTCATGCTTTCTCTTGTCAATTAAATACCAGTCCCGTAGGCAAACACAACATTCCACTGTTTCTTCAACTAAATCCATCCTTTTGTTATCTACCATATGTCCACCTACACTAAAAGCTTGGTCTGATGCTACAGAAGATATTGGAATAGTTAGTAGATTACAAGCCATGACGACCAACACCGAAAACCTGTTTTCGTGTGCTTTTCCACTAGGCTAAAATGTCCAAACTATGTGCATCTTGCATCTCTAGTACATCGAGTCAATATACGAGGATAACTCCATCACAACTTCACTTGAGCTGGAGGCTCTTCCCAGTCTGTTATAAAAGAGATCCCACCCAATTTCACCTTATTACTGAACTTGTTAAGGGGCCACAGTAGCCCCTAGCCCTGTTGTACCCATTTGGTGATAATAAAACAGAAAAGGTGTTTGTGATTTTGTCCTTAAATTTGAAAGGGTGTCTAAATCTTTATTTTCCATATTATTATTTATTTCTTGAAGAAAAAATTGTACACCCTATAATTTTAACCTAGGATCTAATGCAGTAGCCAAACAAAATGTCATTGGAGAATCTTTCCAATATTTATTAATTTTTTCTTACATTTTTTACAAATGTTATTAAGTAAATCACGAGCTCTATATTTTTTAAATTGTAAACTAATTTCAAAAATCAAAAAGAGAATTTAAAGCTCCATTAGAGGTGGGATAATACACCCTAGAAAAAAATAATTTTGTAGTAAAAAAACTTGTAATAAATCTCTTATTTGGGCACACAACTCCCAATGTGCCTCAGTCATCAACAATTCTGGTGCATGAAAAGCACAAAATTCATTAAAAACTGGTTTTCTCTGAACAACCTTTTTTAACAAATATACATAGAATCCCATCTATGTTCAACATCTGGATTTATTTTAAAGCTGATATGTTATGCATCGCACATATTGTGGAATATAATTGTCTTCTTTGTACGGAGCAAAAAATAAACTTAGAAATTTTTAAATTTTTTGTTGTTGCGGCTTCAATATGCTTTAAACCAACTTATGCGATGAGATTAATTAAGATGTGATATACACATCTATTTTGGAAAATATAACCCTCTATCAAATTTGCAAGTGGCATCTATAATCTCATTAGTTCAATAATCATTGTATTATTTGTTGCATTATCTAAAGTTACAACTATAACTTTATCCAGAATATTATATTCTTCTAGTTTTTCCAAAATAAGGGACCATATTCTTTGGCCAGTGTATGGCCATTCAAGTTTAGAAAATCTAATTGTTCGTTTATTAATAACCCATTTTGCATCTATGTTATGGGCAGTCGTACAAAGAAAACTATCACCACTTCTAGATTTTCATATATTTGTAGTTATAGCTATTTTACAAGGAATTCCTACAAAGTAATTTTTAATATTTTTCTTCTCACTTTGCGAAAGCCTAATAGCATTATTTCTAGCAATATTTCTAGAAACCTTTAAACATATTCTTCAAAAAACTCATTTTCAGCAAAAATAAATGGAAATTCAACTAAGACAATCATTTTAACAAGTGATTATCTAGCAGTAACAACATTATAAGATAACAGTCCCAAACTACTACTACTAGTAGTAGAAATTTAGGTCTGTATCCCTAACCCCCTTCCCCTTGAGTCCCCACAATATATTTGGGTTCACATTTTTTTCCTATGGCTTATCAAATGGCTGGTACCTGTTGACACCAAAAATGTCACTTTGCCTTTTCAAGATCCAGAAAACTGCATGAAGTCACAACCTGCCATAAATAGGCAATGCTACTTCCAAAAATCAAATCTTGTCATAATCAAACAAAAACAGCAAGATCCTTCAAGACAACCAAAAGAGGATTACACAAGAAGTTTCGGGCCATTTCAAAATCATTTGGCCTAACTTCGCTTCTCCGGCAGCTGAAAAGAAGCTCCCAGTGGCGAAAGCATCAGAGACACCAAATCATCGATCAGAGCCGATGGATGGTCTCAAAATACATCCAAAAGGCTCCACGTCAAGTTCCGAGTCAAACCGACAATGTTTGACCCTACATCAACCCTCGAACAGCTAAATCAAGCCTCTCAACGGCGAGAACCACCGAGGCCATCACTCATCAGATAGAGCACATGGACGGCTTCAAAATGCTTACAAAGGGCTACACGTCAAATTTCAGGTCATTTCGAGAACATTTGGCCAGACTTTGACGCTCGGAAGCCAAATCAGGCCTCTCGGCGGCGAAGCTCCCCGGGACCATGGTTTCCAAGACAGAGCCTGTGTATCATCTTAAAATGACTCCAATAGGTTCCCTGTCACATTTCAAGTCAATCGGACATCGGTTGACCGCACATCAAGCCGCGACATCTTCATCACGACAAAAGCAAATCTACTAGTGATAAAACCCCAAACAACTTCAAAACTCAAACAAAATCCTATGGTTGGTCTTAATTATTGCTCATGAGGCCTCACCTCAAATTTCAGGTCATTCCGACATCGTTTGATCCAGTTTCGGCTTCTGACGGAAAATCGGCAGCTCTGCGCGACAAAGTCTTCAGCTTTCCCGGAAAATTGGAAACTTTGCAAACCAAAATAAAAGGATTCTCATCAGGTTTTCTATAGGTAAATCAGGCCAATAAAAGTTCAAAAATGTCAAGAAAAAATACAGAAGAAAAAAGAATCGAGAAACAGCAAAAACGGATGCAAAACGGGACAAAAAGGGGGAAAACCCCCCAGGGTCGCTTGCGACTCTGGTGCCCGGGATCGCCGGGTGGGCCCCGGAAACTCCATTTTTCTCCATTTTTTCGAGATTCGATGCGTCCGACTCCTCTGATTTTTCAAAATTCATACTTTTGAGAAACCAAATCTTTTGACATCCGTCAAAATCACGAGTCAATCATCAAGAGTATCGAAATCAACATTGATCGCCAACCGGTCAACCAAAAAAGTGTGCTTTCTACCTGACCAATCGAGAAACCGATAGGACAGATGGCACCGACCCACTGTTGGCAACCAATACCTAAAGTTACATGGTCATCCGATGTCGAGCTACATGAAGATCCATTGATGATCATCACCAAAAGAATCCCAAAAGACGCGGCACGGCCCGCGACTCTTCAACTGCTCGGCGACCACTTAATGCGATTTATTGACTAGCTTTATTACAGTCATTAATCCATTTCTTTGGACGGCCCAATCAGAAGCAAGCATACGGGAGTTACAAGTCAAGAGATTCATGACATTTAACCCATGAAACTCCTCCCATCATGGCGATTAAATGCCCTCAATCTCCTCTGGCCAATCAGAAGCCAAGAAAAAGGAGTTACAAAATAAAGGAATTAAATCTTGTAACTCCTCCCATTATGCGGCTTAATGACAATAAAAGCCCATAAACCCTCCTAAATGGCTGCCAAAAAGCCTATAAATAGGAGGGCACTCCAAGAAGAAAAGACAGCACGACATACTGCAGAAAATCTGGAAATTCAGACAGAAAAGGCATCAGAAATCTAAGAGAAAGAAAGAGATAAAACTTTGCGGAAGTTCTACACCGACCACCGCTACAGGTGACAAAAGTCCCTTGGGGGTACCCCCCCCCCCCCCCCCCCAAGGTATTTGCCTTTTCCTTCTGCCTCCAATGGCTTAGACGTGGCTTTCCAGCCCTTCTACTTAGTTTCTTATTGGACGTAGGACCTCCTTTTGGTCTTTGTCCTCTAAAAACCTGAGGTTATAGCCAAGCCAAGCGAATCAAGAGCATCCTCTGTTCTCATCTGCATGGATGATGGCGAAATCCACATATGGCTTGCGACTGTCAATCTGAACGAGTCCCCCACAATCTCCTGAGAAGTTAGATCCTCTTTTTCTTACTGTTCATTGTAGTTTGTATTTTTCTAAAAGAGACAAAAATCACAACTCTTGTCTTTCATTATTGATAATAATTGTAAATCAGCTATAAATGCCAAAATCGGCTATAAATGCCAAAAATCGGCTATAAACGCCAAAATCGGCTATAAATGCCAAAAAAAATCGCCTTTCACGGCAAATCAAGAAAAATGTCTCTTTTCTTAAATATATGTGCAATGGAAAACTTGAAAGAAGTTGATTTCCTTTTTACTTGCGAAGGTCGATCTCCGGATCACCACTTGTAATTCCAAGTAAAAATAGAAAATCTAGCACACCCACACAAAAAAAAATGTGGATGCACGCCTCTGCCCCCCGGTTGCGAAAGGGTCGGACCCAAACAGACTCCCACGTCGACCGACCCCGGTAAAATCGGGCAGAATGTGCTGTTCCATCAAGCTGGCACACACCCGGTGGGACTCGTTCATTAGAGAACATGGTGCTAGAAATGAAATATATGCATATCATATCTTTTGCTCTATGCTTATACTTCTTTTCTCGATTCCTTGGCTACTTTCTAATTGGTGGCCTATGTTGGATTCCGCATCTAAAAAAAATGAGATGAGATTTTTTGGAAATCTCTAATTCGTTGAATTTATTTCCACTCTCTCTTTTACAAAAAAATTAAAAAATCAGATTTCTTAGTTTGGACTCAAAATTGAGAAACTTTGATCCTTTTCGTTTCGTCTCTGTGCTCGCGGAAATCGTTGAGCCGGTTCAAATTGTGAAAATGGCCATTGTTTTTCTTCGATGAGTTCATTAGAAATTAAAAAAATTTAGATTTCTCATTTTGGATTCAAAATTGAGAAACTTTGATCCTTTCCTTTCGTTCGTGTGCTCGCATAAATTGTTGAGCCTGTTCGAATTAGGAATTGGGCCATCGTTTCTCTTCGATGAGTTCATTAAAAATCTAAAATATATATATATAAAATAAAAAAACAAAAAACAAAAAATTAGATTTCTCATTTTGGATTCAAAATTGAGAAACTTTGATCCTTTCCTTTCGTTCGTGTGCTCGCAGAAATTGTTGAGCCTGTTCAAATTAGAATTTGGGCCATCGTTTCTCTTCGATGAGTTCATTAAAAATCTAAATATATATATATATATAAAATAAAGATACAAAAAAAAGACATAGACCACTAAGGTTAAAACCAATTGCGTTATTTGATCACGGTTGATTCAAGAAAAGACTTGTCCAGAGTGTGGAGATAGCTTGACAGTTCTAGGCAAGGGTCCTCCAAACGGGTTCATTAAGTAATCCTACCCTTACCTAGGGGCAATTCTATCAATCAAGATTTCATAAGACCGGGTTAAGAGGCCTATGTGTACTCTATCGTCTTTTAAATAAATAAAATAAATTTATCAAAAAAAACAAATTTAAAATAAAAAATAAAAAATTTTCAAATTTTTTTAAAAAAAAATAATAATAAAAAAAAAAGCTTTAAAAAAAGATTTTTTCAAAAAAAGATTTTCCTAAAAATAAAAACTTCCGTCATTTTTGAGTTCAGATTGGAGAAATTTTGGTCTCCTCCTTTCTGAGCACTGGCGCTCGCGGAAATCTTTGAGCCCATGTTCAGATTGGAATGCCTTTTGCTCTCTTTGATGAACTCGATATTGGCCTTTCAAAAAAAAAAAAACTCGTCATTTTTGGACTCAGATCCGAGAAATTATGGTTCATTTCCTTTTGAGTACTGGCGCTCGCGGAAATCGCTGAGACCGTATTTGGATCGAAATACCATCTGCTTTTTGATGAATCCAATCTTCACCTTTCAAAACAGAGAATCTCATCTCATGGATGCGGTCTCCAAACATTTGTGTCTAGCGGTACTAGTACGCCCTTTCAGGGGCTACTGTATTCGCGACCGGCATATTTGTAACTCCAACTTTATATCCTTCTTCCCTCGAGCAAGCTCTGCTTCTCGATAAGTCGAATTTAAGTTCACAATTGCTTCTAGCAGTCACTGGGATGCTCATTCTGGGCTTACCATACCTGCGATCAGAACGATTGTACCCTCTATGGCTTTTTGCCTTCTTCATATTGCTTGGGTCATCTCCCTCGAGCGATTTGAAAAGACAAAACCATAGAACTTCCCATTCATGATCATTATATTCTTGTGATTGCTAATGGATGTGGTCTTGTTTCAGAAACTTTTCAAAAACTAACAATGGCAGCTTCACTAACCATTACCTTCGATGAGAACAAGCACCAGCTCATGCTTCAACCGAAGCAAAATACGCGCACCTACAAGTGCCCCATCAGCTGCCGAAGCGTCAACTCCCTCGGCAACTCCCTGAACTCCAGGTCGACCTCGACTCCCCGAACTATTATCTTTGGGACGCTGGGACCATTCCCACTTCCTGAAGAACAAACTGCTCCTTCCAAGAAGCAGAAGGTCGCCTCTCAACGTGTCACTACAGTGACACCAAAGGCGAGCACCAGAAGGCCCGAAGCCCGTGGCAGCCCCACGAAGCCTCGACCCATAAACGACCAGGTCTATCCCAAGACTTGGTCCCTAAGACCTTCACCAAAACAAAGAAGGTCCCAAACATCCACCAAGCCAGCATACCTGGCCCCACTCAAGGAGAACCAGTTCTACCCTCTTGCTTACATGAAAGAGGAGAGACCCATCTCCAACCTGACTCCCAAGTCAACCCAGCATGAGCCGGCTTGTTTTTACAATCCCAAAATCAAGTCATGCATCACAAGGCCACTGCAAGCACCTACTAAGGCCTATAAACCTGCAGTTCGACCCTTCATCTCTATAGGGGCCAAACTCCAAAAATTCAAAGCTTCGCTACAGCAAGCGAAGGACCGGGTCCGCATCCTGTACTTGCCCAGCTACAAAGAAGACAGGCTCGGCTGCTGCGCCCGAGGAAGCACATCCTTCATTGTCAAAGCCCAGCCAGAGCTGAGCGAAGCTCAAATTGCTCGTCGTATACGTCGCCGCGCGTCGTATCGACAAAAGAGACTAGAGAAGCAAAGGACCCAGCCTCTTACACTTCAAGTCTCTGACAAATGGGTCGAAAAAAAAGACCCAACCAAGTTAATGCCGTCCATATGGTTGGAAAAACCAGAAGACGCCAAAAGTCAGTAACAAAAATCCATGTCCGACGTCCGGTGACCCGCAGCGTCTCCAAGACAAGAAGACACTCAGAAGAATCCCCTGCTCCTTCAAGCAAAGAACGGCAGAGTGATCCTTCCTCAAGCTCTTCATAAAAGAGAATGAGCCCCAGCTAAGTTACCAGGACAGTTTCTTTGTTCGAATCTTGAAGGATGAACGTCTTGGCTACAAATTCAGAGCCACCACCCCGCAATCCACCTTAAGACGATGCGATCACACGCATCCAGCGGTTGGAACAAGGCTAGCGAGGATTGAAACTCTGATGGAAAACCTTCTCCTCACCTTCCAAAATCAGGAGAACAATGAACCTCCTCCGAATCATCAAGACGATGAGGTAAATGGAGAAGAAAATGAGTCACGCGCCCTTACCAAAAAAGATGTAGACAGTATCCTCGCCAAAGTAAAAGAAGAGGATAATACTCAAGGAGCATGGGATCAAGCCACCATATCCCTTATGGATGGACTCGGTCCCGTTCCCTACAAAATTCAAGCATCCTACTCTCCAAACCTATATGGGGAAAGGATCAGCCAGACAGCACGTCATCCACTTCAAGATCTTGACGGGAGCTATCGCGGATCAAGATGCACTCAAGATCCGCCTTTTTGCAAAGGTACGGCCTTTGATTGGTACTCCACTCTGCCGGAGGACTCCATCCAAAATTGGGTCATGCTAGAGACACGCTTCCTGACTCACTTCAAAGGTGAGGATCATCCCGCTACTATGGCTCAGCTATGTAGCCTAAAACAGGGGGAGAATGAGTCAACATATGACTTCATTCACAAGTGGAAAGCAATGGCATACAAATGCTCTGATGTACTGCCACAAGCGTCGCTAGTCAACATCTGCCGAAACAACATGAGAGCCAGAATCCGCTCCATGATCATCGGCAACAAATCATAGAACCTGGGAGAACTCCTAGAAGCTTCCATGGAAGCTGAAACGGTGATTAAAGACCTCAACAGTCAGAAATCATCAAGAAAAGAGCCAACCGCCATTGCAACCTCAAAACCAAAAAAAAAAAGAGGTCCTCAATGTGCAGACCAAGTCAGCTCCTCAGCCACCAAAGAAAGCTCAAAACAAAGCTGCTGGTAAGATACCTGAACTCTCAGATGCCTTCAAAGAATGAGTAGAGAAGAAATACCCGTTTGATGAAGATGTTGATGAAATCTTCGGGGCTCTTGTGGCAAACGGCAAGCTCACTGTTGGCACCAAAAATGTCACTTTGCCTCTTCAAGATCCAAAGAGGTACATGAAGTCGCAACCTGCCATAAATAGGCAATGCTACTTCCAAAAAATCAAATCTTGTTAGAATCAAACAAAAACTGCAAGATCCTTCAAGACAGCCAAAAGAGGAGTATACAAGAAGTTTCGGGCCATTTCAAAATCATTTAGCCTAACTTCGCTTCTCCGACAGCTAAAAAGGAGCTCCCGGCGGCGAAAGCATCGGAGACATCAAATCTTCGATCAGAGCCGATGGATGGTCTCAAAATACATCCAAAAGGCTCCACGTCAAGTTCCGAGTCAAACCGACAATGTTTGACCCTACATCAACCCTCGAACAGCTAAATCAAGCCTCTCGGCGGCGAGAACCACTGAGGCCATCGGTCATCAGATAGAGCACATGGACGGCTTCAAAATGCTTACAAAGGGCTACACGTCAAATGTCGTCGAATTTTAGGTCATTTCGACAACATTTGACCATAGTTTGACGCTCGGAAGCCAAATCAGGCCTCTCGGTGGCAAAGCTCCCCGGGACCATGGTTTCCAAGATAGAGCCTATGGATCATCTTAAAATGGCTCCAATAGGTTCCCCATCAAATTTTAAGTCAATCGGACATCGGTTGACCGCACATCAAATCGCGACATCTTCATCGCGACAAAAGCAAGTCTACTGGTGATAGGACCCCAAACAGCTTCAAAGCTCGAACAAAAGCCTATGGTTGGTCTTATTTATTGCTCAGGAGGCTTCACCTCAAATTTCAGGTCATTCCGACATCGTTTGGCCCAGTTTCAGCTCCTGACGGAAAATCGGCAGCTCTGCGCAACAAAGTCTTCGGCATTCTCAGAAAATTGGAAACTTTGCAAAAAAAAAATGCAAGGATTCTCATCGGGTTTTCTATAGGGAAATCAGACCAATAAATGATAAAAAATGTCAAGGAAAAATACAGAAGAAAAAAGAATAAAAAAACAGCAAAAACGGACACAAAACGGGACAAAAGGGGAAAAAAACGCCCCAAGGTCGCAGACCCCTGCGATCCTGGCCCAGGGTTGCCGGCGACCCTGGTGCCCGGGATCACCCGGTGGGCCCCAGAAACCCCGTTTTTCGCCGTTTTTTCACGATTCGAAGCATCCGACCTCTGGTATATTCCAAAATTCATACTTTTGAGACACCAAATCCTCTGACATCCGTAAAAAACATGGGTTAATCATCAAGAGTATCGAAAACAACATTGATCGCCACCCGGTCAACCAAAAAAACTGTGCTTTCTACTCGATCGATCGAGAAATCGACAGGACAGATGGTACCGACCCACTATTGGCAACAAACACCTGAAGTTACATGGTCATCCAATGTCGATCTACATGAAGATCCATCAATGATCATCGCCAGAAGAATCCCAAAAGACGCGGCACGGCCAGCGACTCTTCAACTGCTCGGCGACCACTTAATGCGATTAATTGACTAGCTTTATTACAGTCATTAATCCAATTCTTTGGACGGACCAATCAGAAGCAAGCATCCGGGAGTTACAAGTTAAGAGATTCATGGCATTTAACCCATGAAACTCCTCCCATCATGGCGATTAAAGGCGATTAAATGCGCTCAATCTCCTCCGGCCAATCAGAAGCCAAGAAAAAGGAGTTACAAAATAAAGAATTCAATCTTGTACTCCTCCCTTTATGTAGCTTTATGACAATTAAGGCTCATAAACCCTCCTAAATGGCTATCTAAAAGCCTATAAATAGGAGAGCTCTCCAAGAAGAAAAGAATAAACAAACACACAGACAACAGACTGCAGAAAATCTGGAAACTCAGACAGAAAAAGGCATTAGAAATCTAAGAGAGAAAACTCTGCGGAAGTTCTACACCGACCACCGCTACAAGGTGACAAAAGTCCCTTGGGGGGGTACCCCCCCCCCCCCAAGGTCCTTGCCTTCTCCTTCTGCCTTTAAATGGCTTAGACGTGGCTTTTCAGCCCGTCTACTCGGCTTTTTATTGGACATAGGACCTCTTTTTGGTCTTTGTTCTCTAAAAACCTGAGGTTATAGCCAAGCCAAGCGAATCAATAGCATCCTCTGTTCTCATCTGCATGGATGATGGCGAAGTCTACATATGGCTTGCGACCATCAATCTGAACGGGTCCCCCACAATCTCCTGAGAAGTTAGATCATCCTTTTTCTTGCTTTTCATTGTAGTTTGTATTTTTTTCAAAGAGACAAAAATCACAACTCTTGTCTTTCATTATCGATAAGGATTGTAAAACGGCTATGAACGCCAAAATCGGCTATAAACGCCAAAATCGGCTATAAATGCCAAAAAAATCGCCTTTCACGACAAATGAAAAAAATGTATCTTTTCTTAAATATATGTGCAATGGAAAACTTGAAAGAAGTTGATTTCCTTTTTACTTGCGAAAGCTGATCTCCGGTTCAACACTTGCAATTTCAAGTAAAAATAGAAAATCTGGCACACCCACACAAAGAAATGTTGATGCACGCCCTTGCCACCCAGTTACGAAAGGGTCGGACCCAACAGACTCGCACGTCCGCCGACCTCGGTAGGACCAGGCGCCAGGAGCGCGGTCCATCAAGCTGGCACACCCGGTGGGACCCGTTCATTTGAGAACACGATGCTAGAAATAAAATATTTGCATATCAAATCTTTTGCTCTATGCTTATATTTCTTTTCTCGATTCCGTGGCTACTTTCTAATTGGTGGCCATGTTGGATTCCGCATCTAAAAAATGAGATGAGATTTTTTGGAGATTTCTAATTCTTTGAATTTATTTCCACTTTTTCTCTTTTCAAAAAAAAATATAAATAAAAAAAATCAGATTTTTCATTTTGAATTCAAAATTGAGAAACCTTGATCCTTTCCTATCGTTCATCGCGCTTGCAGAAATGTTGAGCCTGTTCTACTAAGGTTTTGGGCCATCGTTTCTCTTCGATGAGTTCATCAAAAAATATATATAAAAACAAAAAAAAATAGATTTCTCAGTTTGAATTCAAAATTGAGAAACCTTGATCTGTTCCTATCGTTCATCGCGCTTGCAGAAATGTTGAGCCTGTTCGACTAAGGTTTTGGGCCATCGTTTCTCTTCGATGAGTTCATTAAAGATCTAAAAAATAATATATATATATATATATAAAATAAAAAAAAATCAGATTTTTCATTCTGAATTCAAAATTGAGAAACCTTGATCCGTTCCTATCGTTCATCGCGCTTGCAGAAATGTTGAGCCTGTTCGACTAAGGTTTTGGGCCATCGTTTCTCTTCGATGAGTTCATTAAAGAAAAAAAAATATATTAAAAGAAACAAAAAATTAGATTTCTCAGTATGGATTCAAAATTGAGAAACCTTGATCCGTTCCTATCGTTCATCGCGCTTGCAGAAATGTTGAGCCTGTTCGACTAAGGTTTTGGGCCATCGTTTCTCTTCGATGAGTTCAATAAAGAAAAAAAAAATATAAAAAAAAACAGAAAAAAGAAATAGACCACTAAGGTTAAACTAACTGTGTTCTTTGATCATGGTTGATTCAAGAAAAGCCTTGTCCAGAGTGTGGAGACAGCTTGACTGTTCTAGGCAAGGGTCCTCCAAACGGGTTCATTAAGTAATCCTACCCTTACCTGGGGGCAATTCTATCAATCAAGATTTCATAAGACCGGGTTAGGAGGCCTATGTGTCCTCTCTCGTCTTTTAAATAAATTTTTTTTCAAAAAATAAATTTTTAAAAATAAAAATTTTAAAATAAAATTTTAAAATAAAAAAAATTTCAAAAAAAATCTTAAAAAAATAAAAAAAATAAAAAATAAAAAATAAAAAAAAAAGATTTAAAAATATCTTCAAAAAAAAAAAACTTCCGTCATTTTGGGTTTAGATTGGAGAAATCTTGGTCTTCTCCTTTCTGAGCACTGGCGCTAACGGAAATCGCTGAGCCCGTGTTTAGATTGGAGTGCCTTTTGCTCTCTTTGATGAACCCAATATTGGCCTTTCAAAAAAAAAAAACTCGTCTTTTTTGGATTCAGATCCGAGAAATTATGGTTCATTTCTTTCTGAGCACTGGCGCTCGCGGAAATCACTGAGCCCGTGTTCAGATCGGAATACCATCTGCTCTCTTTGATGAATCCAATCTTGACCTTTCAAAACAGAGAATCTCATTTCATGGATGCGGTCTCAAAACATTTGTGTCTAGCGGTACTAGTACGCCCTTTCAGGGTCTACTGTATTGCGACCGGCACATTTGTAACTCCAACTTTATATTCTTCTTACCTAGAGCAAGCTCTGCTTCTCGATAAGTCGAATTTAAGTTCACAATTGCTTCTAGCAGTCACTGGGACGCTCATTCTGGGCTTACCATACCTGCGATCAGAACAATTGTACCCTCTATGGCGTTTTGCCTTCTTCATATTGCTTGGGTCATCTTCCTCGAGCAATTTGAAAAGACAAAACCATAGAACTTCCCATTTATGATCATTATATTCTTGTGATTACTAATGGATGTGGTCTTGTTTCAGAAACTTTTTCGAAAAAAAAAACTAACAATGGCAGCATCGCTTACCAT
Source organism: Litsea cubeba (assembly GCA_012931725.1). NCBI lineage: Eukaryota > Viridiplantae > Streptophyta > Magnoliopsida > Laurales > Lauraceae > Litsea > Litsea cubeba. The sequence continues at coordinate 120,272,792 of CM022946.1, forward strand.
TACTTTCGATGAGAGCATGCACCAAGTCATGCTTCAACAGAAGCAAACTACACGCATCTACAAGCGCCCCATCAGCTGCCGAAGCGTCAACTCCCTCGGCAACTCTCTAAGCTCCGGGTCGACCTCGACTCCTCGGACTATCGTCTTTGGGACGCTGGGACCATTCCCACTTCTTGAGGAACAGACTGCTCCTTCCAAGAGGCAGAAACTCGTCTCTCAACGTGTCACTACCGTGACACCAAAGGCGAGCACCAGAAGGCCCGAAGCCCGTGGCAGCCCCACGAAGCCTCGACCAGCAAACGACCAGGTCTATCCCAAGACTTGGTCCCCAAGACCTTCACCAAAATAGAGAAGGTCCCAAACATCTACCAAGCCAGCATTCCTGGCCCCACTCAAGGAGAACCAGTTCTACCCTCTTGCTTACATGAAAGAGGAGAGACCCATCTCCAACCTGACTCCCAAGTCAAACCAGCATGAGCCGGCTTGTTCCTACAAGCCCAAAATCAGATCATGCATCACAAGGCCTCTGCAAGCACCTGCTAAGGCCTATAAACCTGCAGTTCGACCCTTCATCTCTACGGGGGCCGAACTCCAAAAACTCAAAGCTTCGCTGCAACAGGCGAAGGACAGGGTTCGCATCCTGTCCGTGCCCAGCTGCAAAGAAGACAGGCTCGGCTGCTGCGCCCGAAGGAGCACATCCTTCATCGTCAAAGCCCAGCCAGAGCTGACCGAAGCTCAAATTGCTCGTCGTATATGCCGCCGCGCGTCATATCCGCAAAAGAGACTAGAGAAGCAAAGGACCCAGCCTCCTACACTTCAAGTCTCTCCCAAATGGGTCGAAAAAGAAAGACCCAACCAAGTTGGTGCCATCCATATGGTTTGAAAAACCAGAAGGCACCAAAAGTCAGCAACAAAAATCCATGTCCGACGTCCGATGACCCGCAGCGTCTCCAGGACAAGAAGACATTCAGAAGAATCCCCTACTCCTTCAAGCAAAGGATGGCAGAGTGATCCTTCCTCAAGCTCTTCTTCAAAAAACATGAGCCCCAGCTCAGTCACCAGGACCGTTTCTTCGTTCGAATCATGAAGAATGAATGTCTTGGCTACAAATTCTGAGCCACCACCCCGCAATCCACCTCTAGATGATGCGATCACCCGCATCCAGCAGTTGGAACAAGGCCAGCAGAGGATTGAAACTCTGATGGAAAACCTTCTCCTCGCCTTCCAAAATCAGGCGAACAATGAACCTCCTCCGAATCATCAAGACGATGTGGTAAATGGAGAAGAAAATGAGTCACGCGCCCTTACCAAAAAAGACGTAGACAGTATCCTCGCCAAAGCAAAAGAAGAGGATATACTCAAGGAGCATGGGATCAAGCCACCATATCCCTTATGGATGGACTCGGTCCCATTCCCCACCAAATTCAAGCATCCTACTCTCCAAACATATACAGGGAAAGGATCAGCCAGACAGCACGTCATCCACTTCAGCATCCTGACGGGAGGTATCGCGGATCAAGATGCACTCAAGATCTGCCTCTTTGCAAGTACCCTAAAAGGTACGGCCTTCGATTGGTACTCCACTCTGCCGGAGGACTCTATCCAAAACTGGGCCATGCTAGAGATACGTTTCCTGACTCACTTCAAAGGTGAGGATCATCCCACTACTATGGCTCAGCTGTGCAGCCTAAAACAGGGGGAGAATGAGTCAACATATGACTTTATTCACAAGTGGAAAGCAATGGCATACAAATGTTCTGATGTACTGCCACAAGCATCGCTAGTCGACATCTGCCGAAACAACATGAGAGCCAGAATCCGCTCCATGATCATCGGCAACAAATCAAAAAACCTGGGAGAACTCCTAGAAGCTTCCATGGAAGCTGAAATGGTGATTAAAGACCTCAATAGTCAGAAATCATCAAGAAAAGAGCCAACCGCCATTGCAACCTCTAAACCAAAGAAAAAAGAGGTCCTCAATGTGCAGACCAAGTCAGCTCCTCAGCCACCAAAGAAAGCTGAAAACAAAGCTGCGGGTAAGAGACCTGAACTCTTAGATGCCTTCAAAAAACGAGTAGAGAAGAAATACCCGTTTGATGAAGATGTTGATGAAATCTTCGGAGCTCTTGTGGCAAACGGCAAGCTCACCTTGCCTAAACAAAAAAGACCGGGTGATGTTGGCAAAACCAACGATCCTCGGTACTGTCCATACCACCAGATGATCTCGCATCCTCTCAATCAATGCTTTGTTGTGAGGGAGAAAATAAACGAGATGTGGAAAGACGGAGTCATCACCTTTGACAAAAACTATGGGTCTGCATCCGTCAACATGGTGACATGTGGACAAACATCAAAATCACCGAATAAGATCACTACTTCCTTCAAGGTGATAAACTCAATCCAAGCGTCCGAGGAACTGGTTCCTTACTCAACACCAGACGGACAACCCATATGGGTACATCCCGATCTCCTGGAAGATGAAAATTGGGAGGTCGTGAAAACAAAGCCTACATCTCAACAGCGAAGGCAGGCTAGGAAATATCTCCTTAAGCTCAAACGGCAAGAGAAGACCCAGCCAAAACAAGAGGTCAAAGAAAAGGCAGAGGCTTCCTCTACCGCTTCACTGGAGGCAACAAAAACATCCCTTCCAGAGACTTCAAAGGGGGTAAGAAAATTCACTCTCAGTGATTTCATGCCACCTCAATTCAAAGAAGCCATGCAGGAGGCATCATACTCTTGCAATTCGGTAGTTGGATTCTCCATTGATGGATACGAGTCCAGCGACACCGATGATGGATTCGAATCCAACTACACAGATGAGTGGGAGGAGTCCCTTGAAACAGGAGAATACCTCTCCGATGAAGAATGGGTTCCTGAGTCTCATCTTATGCCAGTAAACTGGTATAACCCTCTACAGCCACAAGGATCCTGGTCTGATAATGAAGAAGACCAAGAGGCTGTACAAGAAAATGCTGCTGACCTAGCTACCCCTCATTACTCCAGTGGAAATCAACCATGTTGAGCCACAAAGAGTTGATGAAGAAGAAGATTTGGCTCCCATGCCTGATCTTGAAGAATATGCAAGGATCTTGCAGCATCTCACTCTAGAACAAGAGCAAGACCGCGTCAACGAGCCTCCTCGCAATCCAGAGCCTGAAGTCCCTGAAGACCATCAGGTACATCCTCCCTTAACTCCTGAAAATGGAGAAAATTGCTGGATAGACGATCCTCTTACATCCGAGGATGAGTCTGACTCCGATCAGACAATGTCTCCCGTCAGAACTTCCTGTAATGTGATAATTCGGGATTATAGCTCTTCCGAAGCATCGTCTGATGAAAGCACTTACACTCCGGCGACGCCTAGCAATGTATCTTCTGGAGCCACCTTGTCTCACGTGACTTTCACTGAGAGGACACCCTCTCAGGTTTCTTCTCCTGAGACTGTGACTTCAAAGTTTACACCCTTCCTGACTGAAGAATTCCCAGCTATTGATGCTTGGGACGATGAATTAGTCAACGAAGAAGAAAGGTTGCTGGATGCTGTTCAGGACTTGTTCCCAGAAAATGCTCCATGCAACACAATCACTGAGGATGGCAACTCCGCTGCTGATACATCCTCAGCAAATGAAAAACGACAGCCTCTTGATCCTAAAGACAAACTTCCAAATGAAGACCCTTCTCAAGAAGCTCTCGAAGTTGGTAGAGGCACCCGCTCTGGCCGGGACTACCACAAAAATTACAACCAATCTTCCTTTACATATGTAAATCCTTCGGGAAAAGATGTTGCAAGTGCCCCTATTGGCAACAATGATGAACATGCAGGCCCTAAGGAGGCTTTCAAGTATGACTTGATTGAACACTTCAAGCACATACCCGCACGTCTGCACATCCTGGATTTATTACGAATGTCTCCGCACACTCGTGATAATCTCATCTCAGAATAACAAAAGTTGAATGAGGATGTCGACAAACATGCCTCGTAAGTCCTCCAACTTGAAATGGATTACCGGGTCAAAAACTCAGAAGCCTCCTCAAAGGGAGAAAAGAAGAAAACTGAGGGATCATGCATTGAATGCCTCTCGGTTTAAAAAGCAACCAGTGCAACCATCGCCTTCACAAAGGACGACCTCCTACTTGGCGAAACCAGGCATAACCGACCCCTATACTTCACAGGGTGTTGGAATTTGAGATGACTTGAGAAGCTTTATGAAGAATTGAAGTGATTAGTATCTCAAGCATTGTTTTGAGTTGGAATTCTTGTCAACACATTGTCACAAACATGATGTTAATAGGTTGGTGTTGATAGAGCTTAAAAGAGAAATCAGAGTTGAAACAGTTCAGGAATTCTGAATTCCTGAAGCAGAGTGGTCGGTCGACCGGGCACCCCATGCGGTCGACCGAGCAAAGAGAAACCTGCAGAAAAAGTTTCAGGAAGCTCCAAGTTATTTTCGTGACACAGTGTGTCGTCGGTCGACCGGGACCCCAGGATGTCGACCGAGCACGAAAGTTGTCTGTTTCCAGACTGTGTATGATGTCGACTGAAGACAGCAGGATGTCGACGGAGCACGGGAACCAGAGTTGCGCAGAAACAGAAGTCTTGCACGAAAATTCAGCATTCTTTTGTATTACGTTTGGGACTCTTTCTAAACGAATTGTAGCCTATTTTGAACACTCTTAAAGGTTACTATAACCTATATAAAGGCATGTTTGGTTCATTTTTAATAAGACACCAGAGAGAGAAGAAGAGAAGAGAAAAGAGAGAGAGTTTTGGAGAGAAGAGAGTGCTATTGCTGTGTGCTATCTTGTTACAAGCTTCTACAGCAAGTGTGGACGAGGATGTGCTCTTGAAGATGATGTTTCGTCCATAAGATAAGTGTCTCTCTGTTTATACTTTAATTTCAATTTGTAAGGGATTGAGAGAGAGAGATTGTAGAGGGGAAAGGCTATAGAAAAAGGTTTCTATTCTTATTCTGTAGAACATCAAGTTGGTGCTTGGTGTCTGGGGTTTGGTGATCCTATCTGTTGGTGCAGATAAATTGTAAAGGGAGTCGGTGCTTCCTAGATAGTTGGTGCTATCTGAAACTCAAGGGAGTAGGTGCTTCCTAGATAGTTGGTGCTATCTGAAACTAAGGGTTGGTGCTCTTTGTCGTTGGTGCGACTAAATAGATTCAGATCTGTCCCGGATTGGTGTTCGGACAGTCTTTGAACCGTGGACGTAGCCTTTCGGTGAACCACGTTAAATCTGGTGTCCTTGTGTGATTTGATTTGCTTTTGTTGTTAAATTGGACCTGTTTTTAAAGAATCACTGATTCACCCCCCCTCCTCTCAGTGATCGCGATATCTAACAATTGGTATCAAAGCGTAAGGTTCCCTTGAAAAGCTTAACACGTTAAGGGTGATCTCTTGTCAAATCACATGGCAACCAATACAGGGAATAAGAAAGCACCTTTGTTTGATGGTTCTAATTACTCATTCTGGAAGATCAGAATGTAGGCTTTCATTAAGTCACTTGGCTATGATGTCTGGGAGACTGTCAGAGTCGGTTACAATATTGCCATTGTACCCAATGATGCTGCAACGAAGAAGTTAGCAGACAACGACTCTAAGGCGCAGAATGCACTCTTTAGTGGCCTTATGGACAGCGAGCTGGTCAAAGTAATTGCATGCAAAACAGCCAAGGAAATATGGGACAAGTTGAAAAGCATTCATGAAGGAGATGAGAAGATCAAAGAAGCAAAATTGCAAACCCATCGCTCTCAATTTGAATCTCTTCGCATGGAGGAAAGCGAGAATGTTGACTCATATTTGCAACGAGTGAATGAAGTCACGAATGACATTCGTGGACTAGGGGAGGAGATTAAAGAACCAGTCATCGTCAAAAAGGTTCTAAGATCTCTTCTTCCCCGGTTTGATTCAAAAGTCTCAGCCATAGAAGAAGCCAAAGATCTGAATGAATTTTCCATGGATGAGTTGCATGGTTCACTCACTGCCTATGAGATGCGCATAGGTAAGACGTCTCCATCTGATAGAGAAGCGGCCTTCAAAGTTCAGAAAAAGGGAAAAGAGACTGCTGGCCATGATTCTGATACTGATGATGATGAGCTTGAGGCTCAATTTGTTAGAAAGCTGAAGAAAGGAAGCAATCGAAAGTACAAAGGGAAGTTACCCTTTAAATGCTTCAATTGTGGCGGTGTTGGTCACTTTGCTGCGAAGTGTCCGCTGAAAGAAAATAATGATGATGACTCTTATGTTGATAAGAGTAAGTGGAAGAAAAATTTCAGAAAGAGGGGCAAAGCAAAAAGCTTCATCAGTCAATATAATGACAGCACGTCTGAAACTTCAGACGATGATGAATCAGCCGAGGCAACTGAAGCTCTCTTCATGGTTACCGTTGAAGAAGAAGAGGAGCAAGAGCCGGAAGAGGAAGAGGAGGCTGAGGTAAATCTCGTAGAAGAACTCATTGCCGCACTTGAGGAGCTTAGCATGGAACGAAAAACAAGTAAGAAAAATCTGAAACTTCTTCATGAATCTGAAAGTTCAATTATTGCTTTGAAAACTCAAGTTGAAGAATATAAAAGAATGGTGGAAGTCCTTCAAAATCAAATAAGTATCAAAAAGGAAGAGGCTATGAAACTTGAAACTGAAATCGCTAGAGCAAAGGCTGAAAACTTGGAAAGTAGCCGAAAACTCAAAGCACTCCAAGCGATTGAAGGGACAATGAAACTCAATGAAATTCTGAAAGTTCAAAAGCCATTCCACAATAAATTTGGTATTGGATTTGAAACCGGAGAATCCTCTAAAGCTGCACCTTCTCTGTTTATGAAACAAAGTGCCATACCTCTCAAGGCTACAAAGCATCAAATTCAGCCTAGTATTGAGACGGTCAATAAGAAAAGGTTTGTGGAGTTTAACCAGCCACCTAAGAAAGGAAGAATGTTCAGATTCTATGGTTATTGTTATCATTGTAATAGATATGGACATAAAAGAGCTGATTGCAAATTCTATGTTAGAAACAGCCCATTTGTGACTAGGAACCCTTTTTCAATCCTAAACAGCCACAGAATTGAGTGCTCTATGTGTCATAATTATGGACACTTGGCTAGGAATTGTAGGTTGCCTATAGCTAACCAATTTCAGGTTGAAAAGAAACCCAAGTTAGTTAAAGCATGGAGGGCAAAGAAAAGGGAAGGTAATTCCAAAGAATCTCTCATTGAGCAAACGGCATTCAATGCACAAAAGAAGACAGCACCATGGGTCCTTGATAGTGGTTGTTCAAGCCATATGACAGGTGGCAAGGAAAAATTTGTCAAATTACGGCACTATGAAGGCGGATCAGTGAAGTTTGGTAACAATGATGGTGCCAAAATCTGCGGAAAAGGTGTTGTTCAGCTAAAGGCAAACGAGATCAGATCAGACGAGGTCTTATATGTGTCTGGACTAAGACACAACTTGCTTAGTGTGAGCCAGATCTGTGACAAAGGCCACGAAGTTGTCTTCACTAAGAATGGTTTTGCTATCAAGAAGTGTAGCAACGGCAAAATAGTGGCTACTGGATCTAGGACTGCTGGAAATCTTTATACATTGTCAGATGGAGCTGAAAAGACTTGCTTGATGAGTCGGACAGAGGAAAGTTGGTTGTGGCACAAACGCCTTGGGCATCTAAACTTTGATAACGTGTCAAAGATTTGCAATTCAAAGGCTGTCAGAGGTATGTCTACAGTTGAAAAGCCTTCCAACCCCATTTGCGATTCTTGTCAGAAGGGAAAGCAAACGAGGGTAATGTTCAAGTCAAAGGAGCATCATTCAAAGAAACCTCTTGAGCTAGTGCACACTGATCTCTGTGGACCGATGCGAACTCAAAGCACCAATGGAGATAAGTGTTTTATGTTATGCATTGATGATTATACTCGTATGACATGGGTATTGTTTTCTTAAGCATAAACATCAAGCACTTGATCGTTTTAAAGTGTTTAAAGCACAGGTTGAAAATATGCTTGGAAAACGTATCAAGATTTTAAGGTCTGATCGAGGAGGTGAATTCACATCTGAAGAGTTCACTAACTATTGTGAGCACCAGGGCATTCAAAGACAGTATTCAGCCCCTAGAACTCCACAGCAAAATGGAGTTGTGGAACGGAAAAATCGCACCGTTCAAGAGATGGCTCGTACAATGCTAACTGAGAGCAAGCTAGCTGACAAATACTGGAAATCGGCAATCCATACGGCTGTATACATTCAGAATCGATGCTTGATCAGGCCACATGAAGACAAAACTCCTTATGAGCTATGGTTTGGGAGAAAAGCAACAGTCAAGCACTTCAGAGTCTTCGGTAGCAAGTGTTACATCAAGCGTCTTGAACAAAATCCGGGCAAATTTGATGAAAGAGCTGATGAAGGTATATTTATGGGTTATTCCTCATCTAGTAAGGCTTACAGATGTCTTAACAAAAGAACCAGAAAAATCATAGAAAGTGCCGATGTTAGAATTGATGAAAACTATGAATCAAAGAATGGAACTCATTATGACAGTCCCGTTTATGAGGACTCGAGTGAGATTGATGATGAAGTGGCTAAACCTAATGATTCTGAGAAATCAAAGGATGACTCAGAGGATGCTACAGCTAGAAAGAAAAGCACTTGGGTAGAGCAACACCCTAAGGATCAAATCATTGGAGATCCTGAGGCCGGTGTTAAAACAAGACAAAGTGTAGTTAGCAATTACTCACTTGTGTCCACCATTGAACCCAAGACTGTGGCTGAAGCCAGTCTCGATGAAAGTTGGTTGAAAGCTATGCATGAGGAGTTGGAGCAAATTGAGAAGAACTCCACATGGGAACTAGTTTCTAGACCTACCGATAAGAATGTTATTGGTACTAAATGGGTCTTTCGGAATAAGCTGAATGAAGATGGTCAGGTCATACGAAACAAAGCAAGGTTGGTTTGTAAAGGCTATGCTCAAGTTGAAGGCATAGATTTTGAACAGACCTTTGCACCGGTGGCTCGTCTGGAAGCCATTCGTATGTTTCTTGCATTGGCTGCATACAAAACCTTCAAGGTATTTCAGATGGATGTAAAGTCAGCCTTCTTGAATGAATTACTTGAAGAAGAGGTCTACATTGAGCAACCTGATGGTTTTACTATTAGCAAAAATTCAGACCTAGTGTGCAAGTTGAAAAAGGCTCTTTATGGGCTGAAACAAGCGCCAAGGGCGTGGTATGCAAGGCTGGACCTATATCTCCGCAAGATCGGTTTTGGAAAAGGACTGGTTGATAGCAATCTTTATGTCAAAACAGAGTTGAGCAAACAGCTGGTTGTTATTGTTTATGTCGATGACATAATCTTTGGTGGCAACGATGAAGAAATGTGCAGGAATTTCGCTGAAGAGATGAAGAAAGAATTTGAGATGTCAATGCTTGGAGAACTAAAGTTCTTCCTTGGTTTACAAGTTCAGCAGCTGAAACATGGTATCTTCATATCACAGATGAAATACATCAAGGAAATGCTGAAGCGATTTAACATGGAAGACAGCAAGCCAGTGAGCACACCAATGACAACGAACACAAAGCTAAGCAAAGATGATAAGGGTTCGTCTGTTGATCACACCACTTATCGTTCTATGATAGGAAGCTTGCTTTATTTGACTGCTACAAGACCGGATCTTCTGCAAGCAGTATGTAAGGTGGCTCGATTTCAAGCATCACCAACTGAGACGCACCTCACAGCAGTAAAAAGGATATTTCGATATCTGAAAGGTACCATGGAGCTTGGCATTTGGTATCCTAAAGGCAAATCCTTTACTCTTGTTGCATACTCTGACGCCGATTGGGCTGGATGTATAGATGATCGCAAGAGTACAAGCGGTGGTGCATTCTATCTCGGTGACAGGTTGGTGGCATGGCATAGTAAGAAACAAGATTCAGTATCCCTTTCTACAGCGGAAGCGGAATATATTGCAGCGGCAACTTGTTGTACGCAAGTGTTATGGATGCGGCAAATGCTCTCTGATCTAGGAGTTCCGACAACAGATCCTACGCCGATCCTCTGTGACAACACAAGTGCAATTCACATCTCCAAGAATCCTGTTCAACATTCTAGAACGAAGCATGTAGCAATTCGCTATCACTTTCTCAAGGAAAAGGTTGCAGATGGTGAGGTAAAGTTGGAATATGTCCCAACTACTGAGCAAGTTGCTGATATCTTCACAAAACCTCTGCCAAAGGAAGTCTTCGAGTATCTCCGAAAAAAATTAGGAGTTACTCACTCTCCTAATCCTTAGGAGTTGTGCTTGAAAGGGGGAGCAAAGTATTCCTTGAATATCCTATTCGCTCCTTCGTTGGTCCCTTTGGACTTGTTGTCAAAGGGGGAGAAAGACTTAAGCTAGGGGGAGATTGAAAGTTATGCTAGGAGAAAGCTATGCTTAGAAGAAGTTATGCTATGATAACTTTGGGGAGATTGGTATCAAGAGTGTTAGAGATTTAGATTTTTTTTTTAAGACAGGGGGAGACTATGGTTCTGAAGAAGCTTAATGAAGATCAACTAGTTTAATGTGTTCTAAGTGTTGAAGTTCCAAAAATGTTGCCAACAATTCCAAAGGGGGAGATTGTTGGAATTTGAGATGACTTGAGAAGCTTTATGAAGAATTGAAGTGATTAGTATCTCAAGCATTGTTTTGAGTTGGAATTCTTGTCAACACATTGTCACAAACATGATGTTAATAGGTTGGTGTTGATAGAGCTTAAAAGAGAAATCAGAGTTGAAACAGTTCAGGAATTCTGAATTCCTGAAGCAGAGCGGTCGGTCGACCGGGCACCCCATGCGGTCGACCGAGCAAAGAGAAACCTGCAGAAAAAGTTTCAGGAAGCTCCCAGTTATTTTCGTGACACAGTGTGTCGTCGGTCGACCGGGACCCCAGGATGTCGACCGAGCACGAAAGTTGTCTGTTTCCAGACTGTGTATGATGTCGACCGAAGACAGCAGGATGTCGACGGAGCACGGGAACCAGAGTTGCGCAGAAACAGAAGTCTTGCACGAAAATTCAGCATTCTTTTGTATTACGTTTGGGACTCTTTCTAAACGAATTGTAGCCTATTTTGAACACTCTTAAAGGTTACTATAACCTATATAAAGGCATGTTTGGTTCGTTTTTAATAAGACACCAGAGAGAGAAGAAGAGAAGAGAAAAGAGAGAGAGTTTTGGAGAGAAGAGAGTGCTATTGCTGTGTGCTATCTTGTTACAAGTTTCTACAGCAAGTGTGGACGAGGATGTGCTCTTGAAGATGATGTTTCGTCCATAAGATAAGTGTCTCTCTGTTTATACTTTAATTTCAATTTGTAAGGGATTGAGAGAGAGAGATTGTAGAGGGGAAAGGCTATAGAAAAAGGTTTCTATTCTTATTCTGTAGAACATCAAGTTGGTGCTTGGTGTCTGGGGTTTGGTGATCCTATCTGTTGGTGCAGATAAATTGTAAAGGGAGTCGGTGCTTCCTAGATAGTTGGTGCTATCTGAAACTCAAGGGAGTAGGTGCTTCCTAGATAGTTGGTGCTATCTGAAACTAAGGGTTGGTGCTCTTTGTCGTTGGTGCGACTAAATAGATTCAGATCTGTCCCGGATTGGTGTTCGGACAGTCTTTGAACCGTGGACGTAGCCTTTCGGTGAACCACGTAAAATCTGGTGTCCTTGTGTGATTTGATTTGCTTTTGTTGTTAAATTGGACCTGTTTTTAAAGAATCACTGATTCACCCCCCCTCTCAGTGATCGCGATATCTAACACAGGGTACATCAAGGAAATGCCTATGCACAGAATTAAGATCGACCCAGGTTCTGCACTCAACCTCATCTCCACATCGGCTCTTGAAGAGTTGGGTATCCCACCCAGCAAGCTGAGCCACACATCTATATCTATCTTTGGATACGATGGGAGTACTCAAAGGCCTATCAGCAAAATCAGGTTCAAATTGCAGATCGGTGATCTTATTTCTGAGGTCACTGTGTATGCAATAAAAACCCCTTCATGCTATAACATCCTTCTCGGACGCCCTTGGGTCCACGAGAATGGTGTTGTCCCTTCAACTCTACATCAATGCATCAAGTTTGTTGGCGATGACGACATGATACATCGAGTCTTTGCGGACAAAAAACCCTTCAAAGGTAAAGAAGTCCATTTCGCAGACTCACAGATGTATGAAGGTGAAAAAGAAGAAGAGGATAAGCACAGAGCATCCTTTGCCGAAAATCTTCAGAAAGATAAAGGCAAGGCTCTTCAACAATCACCGAAAGAAAACAAATCATCCGGTAAATCCGAAGAGAGCATTCAAACTCCCTTCATCATCTCCCTCAAACCTTCAAAGCCTTTGGTCATCACAACTAAAGTGAAGAAGGCAAAGCAAAAGCCTGGGGGCAAATTTGTTGTCTCTTTCGTGTCTATCATGCAAGACACGGACTCGGATTCAGAGCCAGAAGACGACACATCGTCAAGCCAAGCTGACACTCAGCAAGTTCAGCCTGCTCTTACTCCAATGGAGACAACTTCTGACATAGAAGATCCTACGTCAGCTTCCTTCGTTGTTCCAGCAACTTCAGCAAAGGAAAAGTCGATCTTCTTCCATAGATCGGATGCTTCTTCATCAAACTCTATGCTTGAACCTTTCCAAAATAAAGGTATGCCTCAACTATCCTTATATAGTTCTGTGGCACAAGCTATTATGAAGAAAATGGGCTATGATGCTCAAAACCCAGTCGATTTGGGAGAAGGACGCGGTATTCTCACGCCATTGGGGCCCGTCTTGACCGAAAGCCAGCTGGAAGATTGGAGACTCTATGGCTATGTAGAAAAGTCTTCACACGGGTTAGGGTATGATCCCGACACTCCCCTGAGACAGTTGACACAAAGGCTTAAAACTCAATATACTAACCAAGCCTCAACATCTCAAGTCCATGAAGACATCGATCTCCATGGATATCTCTTTAATGAGTCACCTGACAAAGATCCAGGAAGCTCATCCAATTGGCACGATTTCTCCGAAAATGAAGAGGAGTTGTCCGATGGCACAGACGTGTGGTCTTCTGACCCAGAAGAACCCTCATCTCCAAAAGAAGTAGCCTACTTCGACCCGATTTCAACAGGCGATTGGGATCATTTCATAGCAAGCCTTGGGAAAATTACCGATCAAGAAGACCCATGGAAAGGAACAAAACCTTGGTCTGGAAATGCCTTTGAAACCCCAGAAGGTTTCGTTGAGTTGGAAGCCTCCGAAAATATTGTGCAGGAACCACCTTCGAACCTTCCAACAGAAGATCCTGTTCAAAAGATAGACTTGGGAACACCAGATAACCCACGTCCTGTATTCATAAGCAAGAATATAAAGGATGATGAGTTACCCGAGTATATCGCCTTTCTTCGCGAGTTCGTTGATTGCTTTGCATGGTCTTACGCTGAAATGCTTGGCTTAGACCCCAAAATAGCGGTTCACAAACTCAATCTTCAAGAAGACATCAAGCCTATCAAGCAAGGCCAAAGAAGATTCCGTCCAAATGTGATGGATAAAATTGAACAAGAAGTTCAAAAACTCAAAAGCGTCGGCTTCATCTGTAAGGAACAACATCCTGAATGGTTGGCCAACATTGTCCCCGTGACAAAGAAAAACGGGCAGATCAGGGTCTGTATTGACTATAGAGACCTGAATGGCGCATGCCCAAAAGATGAATTTCCACTCCCCATACCAGAGGTAATGATTGATAATACCTGTGGATTCGAGCGAATGACATTCATGGATGGTTTCCCTGGCTACAATCAGATAAAGATGCATCCTGAAGATGAAAAACATACATCTTTTCGGACCCCATTTGGCGTGTATTGTTACACTGTCATGCCATTTGGTCTGAAAAAAGCTGGTGCCACATATCAGAGGGCTATGATGAAAATATTCCAAGATATGCAGCACAAGATGGTTGAATGTTATGGTGATGACCTCGCCGTCAAAAGCAAAAGAAAAAAAGATCATCTCGAAGACCTTCGAGAAGTCTTCCTCTGGCTTCACAAACACAAACTGCGAATGAATCCTTTGAAATGCTTCTTTGGCATCTCGTCAGGTAAGTTCCTCGGATTCTTAGTTCGGAAAGCTGGAATAGAGCTCGACTTAATAAAAGTCAAAGCCATTCTAGAAATGCCCTCTCCAAGAACTTTGAGAGAACTCAAAGGGCTTCAAGGGAGATTGGCCTACATCAGACGGTTCATCTCCAATCTTTCGGGGAAATGCCGTCCATTCTCCCGGTTGATGAAAAAAGGTGTAAACTTTGTCTAGGATGCTGACTGTGAAACTGCTTTCTAAGATATCAAGTCATACCTGACAAAACCTCTAGTGTTAGCTACTCCTACCACTGGAAAACCATTCATCTTGTACACAAGAGCCCTTGATCACTCTTTGGGAGCTCTGCTTGCGCAAGAAAATGATCAAAGAAAAGAAGCTGCTCTATATTACCTCAGCCGCATCCTAGTAGGTGCAGAGCATCGCTACTCTCCAGTCGAAAAAGAATGTCTTGCAGTGATGTTCGCCGTACAAAAGCTGCGTCACTACTTGCTTTCCAACACAGTATACCTGGTCTCGAGGGTCAGCCTCTTGAAGGTCCTTGTCACAAAGGCAGGTTCTCTCAATGCTTGACTGGCAAAATGGTCCATCCTTCTGTCACAATTTGATATTAGGTATGTACCACAAAAGGCAATCAAAGGGCAAGCTCTAGCAGACTTCCTCGCAGAGCATCCATTGCCTAAAGATTCTCCACTCAGAGATGATCTCCCAGACGAACCAGTCTACAATGTGGATACTTTCTCGCAAAGTGCCTCCTGGGACATGTACTTTGACGGTGCAACCAGGACAAATGAAAAAAGACAGCTGATCTCGGGAGTTGGCATCCTCTTTGTTAGCCCCGACAAATACATGATTCCACACGCTTTCTCGCTACTAGAACCATGCACAAACAATGCAGCTGAATATCAAGCTCTGATCCTAGGATTAGAACTCGCCATCGAATCCGGTATCACCATGCTGGAAGTCTTTGGAGACTCTCAACCGATCGTTAACCAGATGAATTAGAAATTTGAAGTCAGGAAGCCAGATTTGTTGCCTTACAACAACAAGGCGTCTGACATCTGTCACATGACCCACATTCGTAGAGGTGAAAACATACGTGCAGATGCCCTAGCTGGACTTGCCGCATCCATGGCAATCCAGGAAGGGGAAAACATGCAAATCACAGTGTGCGAAAGAAGAATCCTTCCTCCTCTTAACACACACCAAGCTGTTGCTGAATGCCACCAAGTGGTTGGAAGTCGGATTTCAATCCTTCAAACTTCAATCGGCGACTGGAGGGATCCGTTCATTGATTACATTATGTTCGGAATCCTACCTGAAGATCCAAAAGAACGGGTAAGCATCCAAAGGCGAACCCCAAGCTTTCATTTGGATAATCCTTCAAAAATCCTTTACAGAAAATCCTTCAACGGAGTACTTCTACGCTGCTTGTCACAACAAGAGGCTGAAAAAACACTCAAAGAAGTTCATGCTGGTCTTTGCGGAGCTCATCAGGCTGGTCCCAAGCTCTATGATCAGATAAAAAGGTTAGGTTATTAATGGCCTACCATGGTAGCAAACGCAATGCAATTTGCTAAGCGCT
Source organism: Litsea cubeba (assembly GCA_012931725.1). NCBI lineage: Eukaryota > Viridiplantae > Streptophyta > Magnoliopsida > Laurales > Lauraceae > Litsea > Litsea cubeba. The sequence continues at coordinate 120,288,462 of CM022946.1, forward strand.
GCCAACAATGCCAAGTTCATGGAGATTACATTCACATACCTCCAGAATGGCTGCATCCTACAGCGATTTCATGGCCTTTCGAAGCCTGGGGTATGGACATTATAGGTCCTATTTCTCCCCCTTCGAGCAAAGGTCATCGCTTCATCTTCGCCGCTATGGATTATTTCTCTAAGTGGTCAGAAGCATTTGCATTCAACGAAATGAAGACCTCATCAGTCCTTCAGTTCCTGCGCACCAACATCATTTGTCGTTTCGGCATACCCAAAAGATTCATCCATGCTAACAGACCACAATTCCGGGATCATCGATTCTACAAGTTCTGCGACAAATACAAAATCCAAACCTGTCCTTCGACTCCATACAATCCGGTAGCAAACGGGTTGGCAGAAACTTTCAACAAGACACTCTGCAAAATCCTCAAAAAAATGGTCTCTAGTCACAAAAGAGACTGGAGCGACAAAATGTCTGAAGCTTTGTGGGCCTATCGAACCACCGTTCGAGGACCAACCCATAGCACACCATTCTCCTTGGTCTATGGATGCGAAGCTGTTGTACCCTTGGTAGTACAAATTCCTTCCTTGAGGTTATCCTTGCAAAATGACATGACTCAAGAAAGCAATGTCAAATTGCGACTCCATGAGCTGGACAATCTCGATGAGAGACGGCTCAAAGCTCAACAAAGCATTGAACTTTACCAAGCACGCATGGCAGGATCTTTCGACAAAAAGGAGGCAACGCGCCTACAAAAAGGGTGACTTGGTCCTTATGGTAAAAAGACCAATGGCTTTCGCTCACAAGTCCAAAGGCAAATTTGAGCCAAAATGGGAGGGACCCTACGTCATCGACAAGGTTTCTCCAATGGCGCATACGCACTCCTAAACATGGAAGGTGACAGATGTATGCTGCCCATCAACGGCAAGTTCTTAAAGCGGTACTACCCTTGAAGACTTACCCAATGCCTGTACAGCCAAAACCGGTTTCCAGGTACACGCTCGCTAATGCTTACTTTCATCGTTTCATTGTTCAAAAAAAAAAAAACCCAAGTTTAGGAACCTTTCCCTAACTTTTCAACCCTTGAACCCAAAATTCATGGTTTGAAACAAAATCCGGATTCAGGGATTTCCACCCTTGTCCACCCTACCTTTTACCGCCTAAATGGTTTTAGGTCAAAACTTATGACCCTTGTGTCTTTAAACAAAAAAAAAATGTTTTTTCAAAAAGCTGCGGGGAAGCGACGTTTAGTCGATACTCGCACAAATCGGAAGCATACGAACCACGTTCGACACTTCCAAAATTGCAGGGAAGCGATATTTCGTCGATACTTGTAAAATCCAAAACCATGGAGATGCAACATTTCAGTTGATATCCACAACCCAAATTTCAAAGGTTCGAAAAAACCTAAAAAACCGTGGAAACACAACATTTCAGTTGATATCCACAACCCAAATTTCAAAGGTTCGAAAAAACCTAAAAAACCATGGAGACGTAACATTTCAGTTGATATCCATAACCCAAAGGTTCGAGAAAACCACAAATTTCAAAAATCACGGGGAAACGACTCAAGTCAGTACCCGCAAAACCAAAATTTTTGAAAAGCAAGGATGTGACATTCCATCGATACTTGCACCCAAATCCGCGAGGATGCGATATTCCATCGATACTCGCAACCGAATGAGCAAGGATGCGACATTCCATCGATACTTGCAAGAACATTCAGCAGGGAGGCGACTTTTAGTCGATACTTGCATTTTTTAAAACCAAATCGGCTATAAATGCCATCAAAACTGGCTATAGATGCCACAAACCGGCTATCAATGCCACCAAAACAAAACCGGCTATCAATGCCACAAACAAAAAAAATTGGCTTTCGAAAAACCCGGCTATCAATGCCACAAACTCGGCTATCAATGCCACCAAAAACCGGCTATAGATGCCACAAAAAAAATCGGCTATCAATGCCACAAAAAAGCTGGCTCTCATGCCAAAATCGGCTTCCATGCCACAAACATAAATCTGGCTCCCATGCCAAAGCAATCATTTGACAAAAGATTTTCACAAAATGACAAGCTGTTGATCAAATCCCATTTAGCAATTGCTTTTATCACAAAAAGATTTAAGTAAGCGTAGGGAAAACAAAACAAAAAAAAGGCATCCCATTTAGCAATTACTTTCATCACAAAAAGATTTAAGTGAGCGTAGGGAAAAAAAAAAAAAAAAACTACCAAAAAATACATGTGGTACCAAAAAAAAAGAAAGTGTTCACAAGCACTACAAAACAAAAAAAAGTACCAAAAAATACATGTGGTACCAAAAAAAAATAAAGTGTTCACAAGCACTACAAAAAAAAAAGAAAAGTACCAAAAAAATACAAGTGGTACTAAAAAAAATAGAGAGAAGGATGGTTTCTATTTTTTAAAAAAAAAAAAAAAACAGGAGCTTAATCAAAAATGGTCTCCAGCCAAGAGTTCAGCTCCTTAAGCAAACTTTTGGCCTCAGCCGTCAGGGATTCCAAGGCACGCTTCTTCAGGAACTTGTAATGAGATGCTGGGGTGGGCTGTAACCCTTCTTTCGCACCGGGAAGCTTATCTCGAGCAGTTCGCCATTGTTTGTCCTCGTCGGACTTCCTTTTAAGAACTCGATTGGCATCTGCAACCCGGCGAATCAGAGCACTCTCCCTGTCACGAGCCTCTGTTATTGCAGTCCACTTGGCAGCGACTTGTGCTTGCAAATGCTCAAGACGTTTCCTGGCCTCATCGACCTCCCCATTAAGGATGTTAAGGTCATGTGTCAGCCCAATGATGTTTAGCTCTTCTAAGTTCTTCTCTCGGACTACCTGCTTCCTGCTTTTTGTAGCCTCATCCAGGTTAGACTGAGCCTTATCCGCAGGGTCCAGGAACATCTCCTTGAAGAATTGGTCATCAGGAAAACCCATGGTCTCAAACCACCTGTCACCCAGCTCAATGATCCTATCAACGATCGCCCTGGCACTTGTGACATCTAGACCAGCCTCTTCAGCATCACCGAGAATCTCACGCACATGCTGGATCATCCCAAATCCGGCATCTAAGTGCCCAGAAAGCAGAGTCTTAATCCAAGAGCTCAGAACTCGCACCACCTCCTTCTTCGCAAAAAGAAGAGATGGCCCCGCTGAAGATTCGCCCAACTCCGTTGGTCGGCTGCTCATGTCATCACCTGTTGGAAGAGTAACAAAAGAACTCTTTCCAGTTGAAGCTGCTCCTGCTCGGGAAAGAATCTCAGCACGAGGTATCTCCTCAAAATTGTCAGAACTAGTCCCAGGAGTCTCTACCTCTGGATCAACCTCTGGCATCCCTTGCTTGGAAGCGACGGATCCTCCTCTGTCACTTCAAAACCTGCCAAAGAAACACAAAAAGGTATGAATATGATCCTGTTTGAAAATCATTATCAGGGTTATTACTACAAAATACCTTCTTCGACGACTGGCGGAAGACTCTCTTCCTCCATGAACTCATCGGAAGCATCATCAACATTTGCGTCCATCGATGGTTCAAAGTCATCGGAATCCTATGGCAAGTCAGCTGGCAAGAAAAATGTGTTAGCAAACCCATTCACAGACACAAAAGAAAAAGAAAAGCAAAAGAAGTTATACCAATTGGAGATTCTGGATTCACTCCAGAGTCCCTCGGTTCTTCTTCAGGTGCCCCGACAGGATTCGTCACAACCTCATCGGTTGGAACCTCAGGCATCACCAAGTCTTCCTCTGCTAAAAAAAAAAAAAAATTTTTTGGGCTTTTAGTCAAAGAGAAATCCCTCTTACCAAGAGTATACAAAAATGGTTCCATGCCTCTTTTGAGTTGATTCGACCATACAAAAGAGAATTCCAAGCCCCATGAGCTTCCAAAAATCAAACCATCCAGCCTCATATACCAAATTGAGCCAAAATCATGAAATTGACATTCCACAAAAATCAAACCAAATCCTGGTCCCCTAACTTGCCACATACAGCCTGTTAGGTCACAAGATCAAAACCAAAATTGATCCCCAACATTCCACATACAGCTTGTTTGGTCACACGGTCAAAACCATACCCGACCCCCTAACCTGCCACATACAGCCTGTTAGGTCACAAGGTCAAAACCTAAATCCACATCCCTGATGTCATCTTCAAAACTTTGCCTTGAGATGGTACGTGATCCCTTTCACTACCATAAAATTCCCCTGGAAGCTCAAAAGGCTACAAATACCAAAAAGAAAGACTGCTCAAAGACTCTTGGTCAAGTCACATGCTCTCCTTCACAAATCTCTTCGAGGCACATCGACTACAAATGATAAGCAACTCGTCGCTGTACCGCGAGGGGGCATTTGTTGACACCAAAAATGTCACTTTGCCTCTTCAAGATCCAAAGAGCTACATGAAGTCGCAACCTGCCATAAATAGGCAATGCTACTTCCAAATAATCAAATCTTGTCAGAATTAAACAAAAACTGCAAGATCCTTCAAGACAGCCAAAAGAGGAGTACACAAGAAGTTTCGGGCCATTTCAAAATCATTTAGCCTAACTTCGCCTCTCCGACAGCTGAAAAGGAACTCCCGGCGGCGAAAGCATCGGAGACATCAAATCTTCGATCAGAGCCGATGGATGGTCTCAAAATACTTCCAAAAGGCTCCACGTCAAGTTCCGAGTCAAACCGACAATGTTTGACCCAACATCAACCCTCGAATAGCTAAATGAAGCCTCTCGGCGGCGAGAACCACCGAGGCCATCACTGATAAGATAGAGCACATGGACGGCTTCAAAATGCTTACAAAGGGCTACACGTAAAATTTAAGGTCATTTCGACAACATTTGACCATAGTTTGACGCTTGGAAGCCAAATCAGACCTCTCAGCGGCAAAGCTCCCCGGGACCATGGTTTCTAAGACAGAGACTATGGATCATCTTAAAATGACTCCAATAGGTTCCTTGTCAAATTTCAAGTCAATCGGACATCGGTTGACCGCACATCAAATCGCGACATCTTCATCGCGACAAAAGCAAGTCTACTGGTGATAGGAACCCAAACAGCTTCAAAACTCAAACAAAAGCCTATGGTTGGTCTTATTTATTGCTCAGGAGGCTTCACCTCAAATTTCAGGTCATTCCGACATCGTTTGGCCCAGTTTCAGCTTCTGATGGAAAATCAGCAGCTCTGCGCAACAAAGTCTTCGGCTTTCTCGGAAAATTGGAAACTTTGCAAAATAAAATGCAAGGATTCTCATCAGGTTTTCTACAGGGAAATCATACCAATAAATGATAAAAAAATGTCAAGGAAAAATACAGAAGAAAAAAGAATAAAAAAAACAGTAAAAACAGACACAAAATGGGACAAAAGGGGAAAAAAACCCCAGGGTCGCAGGCCCCTGCGACCCTGGGGACCGGGATCACCCGGTGGGCCCCGAAAACCCCGTTTTTCACCGTTTTTTCACGATTCGAAGTGTCCGGCATCTGGTATTTTCCAAAATTCATACTTTTGAGACACCAAATCCTCTGACATCCGTCAAAAACAAGGGTTAATCATCAAGAGTATCGAAAACAACATTGATCGCCACCCGGTCAACCAAAAGAAGTGTGCTTTCTACTCGACCGATCGAGAAATCGACAGGACAGATTGTACCGACCCGCTGTTGGCAACAAACACCTGAAGTTACATGGTCATCCGATGTCGATCTACATGAAGATCCATCGATGATCATCGCCAGAAGAATCCCAAAAGACGCGGCACGGCCCGCGACTCTTCAACTGCTCGGCGACCACTTAATGCGATTAATTGACTAGCTTTATTACAGTCATTAATCCATTTCTTTGGACGGACCAATCAGAAGAAAGCATCCGGGAGTTACAAGTCAAGAGATTCATGGCATTTAACCCATGAAACTCCTCCCATCATGGCGATTAAAGGCGATTAAATGCCCTCAATCTCCTCCGGCCAATCAGAAGCCAAGAAAAAGGAGTTATAAAATAAAGAATTCAATCTTGTAACTCCTCCCTTTATGTAGCTTTATGACAATTAAGGCTCATAAACCCTCCTAAATGGCTATCTAAAAGCCTATAAATAGGAGAGCTCTCCAAGAAGAAAAGAATAAACAAACACACAGATAACAGACTGCAGAAAATCCGGAAACTCAGACAGAAAAAGGCATCAGAAATCTAAGAGAGAAAACTCTGCGGAAGTTCTACACCGACCAACGCTACAAGGTGACAAAAGTCCCTTGGGGGGGTACCCCCCCCCCCCCCAAGGTCCTTGCCTTCTCCTTCTGCCTTCAAATGGCTTAGACGTGGCTTTTCAGCCCGTCTACTCGGCTTTTTATTGGACATAGGACCTCCTTTTGGTCTTTGTTCTCTAAAAACCTGAGGTTATAGCCAAGCCAAGCGAATCAATAGCATCCTCTGTTCTCATCTGCATGGATGATGGCGAAGTCCACATATGGCTTGCGACCGTCAATCTGAACGGGTCCCCACAATCTCCTGAGAAGTTAGATCCTCCTTTTTCTTGCTTTTCATTGTAGTCTGTATTTTTTTAAAAGAGACAAAAATCACAACTCTTGTCTTTCATTATTGATAAGGATTGTAAAACGGCTATAAACGCCAAAATCGGCTATAAACGCCAAAAATCGGCTATAAACTCCAAAATCGGCTATAAATGCCAAAAAAATCGCCTTTCACAGCAAATCAAGAAAAAGTCTCTTTTCTTAAATATAAGTGCAATGGAAAACTTGAAAGAAGTTGCTTTCCTTTTTACTTATGAAAGTTGATCTCCGGATCAACACTTGCAATTCCAAGTAAAAATAGAAAATCTGGCACACCCACACAAAGAAATGTTGAAGCACGCCCTTGCCCCCGGTTACGAAAGGGTCGGACCCAACGGACTCCCACGTCCGCCGTCCTCGGTAGGACCAGGCGCCAGGAGCGCGGTCCATCACTCACCTTGCCTGATCCCAAAAGATCGAGTGATGTTGGCAAAACCAACGATCCTCAGTACTGTCCATACCAGCAGATGATCTTGCATCCTCTCAATCAATGCTTCGTTGTGAGGGAGAAAATAAACGAGATGTGGAAAAACGGAGTCATCACCTTTGACAAAAACTATGGGTCTGCCTCCGTCAACATGGTGACATGTGGACAAACATCAAAATCACCGAAGAAGAAGATCACTACTTCCATCAAGGTGATAAACACAATCCAAGCGTCCGAGGAACTGGTTCCTTACTCGACACCAGACGGACAACCCATATGGGTACATCCTGATCTCCTAGAAGATGAAAATTGGGAGGTCGTGAAAACAAAGCCTACATCTCAACAGTGAAGGCAGGCTAGGAAACATCTCCTCAAGCTCAAACGGCAAGAGAAGACCCAGCCAAAACAAGAAGTCCAAAGCAGAGGCTTCCTCTACCGCTTCACTGGAGGCAACAAAAACGTCCCTTCAAGAGAGACTTCAAAGGGGGTATGAAAATTCACTCTCAGTGATTTCATGCCACCTCAATTCAAAGAAGCTACGCAGGGGGCATCATACTCTTGCAATTCGGTAGTTGGATTCTCCATTGATGGATATGAGTCGAGCGACACCGATGATGGATTCGAATCCAACTACACCGACGAGTGGGAGGAGTCCCTTTAAACAGGAGAATATCTCTCCGATGAAGAATGGGTTCCTGAGACTCATCTTATGCCAGTAATCTGGTATAACCCCCTACAGCCACAAGGATCATGGTCTGATGATGAAGAAGACCAAGAAGCTGTACAAGAAAATGCTGCTGACCCAGCACCCCTCATTGATCTAGTGGAAATCAACAATGTTGAGCCACAAAGAGCTGATGAAGATGAAGATTTGGCTCCCATGCCTGATCTTGAAGAGTATGCAAGGATCTTGCAGCGTCTAGCTCTAGAACAAGAGCAGGACCGCGTCAACGAGCTTCCTCGCAATCCAGAGTCAGAAGTCCCTAAAAAACATCAGGTACATCCTCCCTTAACTCCTGAAAATGGAGAAAATTGCTGATAGATGATCCTCCAACATCCGAGGATGAGTCTGACTTTGATCAGACAACGTCTCCTGTCAGAGCTTCCTGTACTGTCATAATTCGGGATTATAGCTCTTCCGAAGCATCGTCTGATGAGATCACTTACACTCCGATGACTCCTAGCAATGTATCTTCTGGAGCCACCTCATCTCACGTGACTTTCACTGAGACGACACCCTCTCAGGTTTCTTCTCCTGCGACCGTGACTTCAAAGTTCACACCCTTCCTAACTGAAGAATCCCCAGCTATTGATGCTTGGGACGATGGATTGGTCAACGAAGAAGAAAGGTTGCTGGATGCTGTTTAGGACTTGTTCCTGGAAAATGCTCCATGTAACACAATCACTGAGGATGGCAACTCTGCTGCAGATACATACTCAGCAAATGAAAAACGACCACCTCTTAATCCTGAAAACAATCTTCCAAACGAAGACCCTTCTCAAGAAGCTCTCGAAGTTGGTAGAGGCACCCATTCTGGCCGGGACTACCACAAAAATTACAACCAATCTTCCTTTACATATGTAAATCCTTCGAGAAAAGATGTCGTAAGCGCCCCTAGTGGCAACAATGATGAACATGCAGGCCCTAAGGAGGCTTTCAAGTATGACTTGATTGAACACTTCAAGCACATACCTGCACGTCTGCACATCCTAGATTTATTGCGAATGTCTCCGCACACTCGTGATAATCTCATTTCAGAATTACAAAAGCTGAATGAGGATGTCGACAAACATGCCCCGCAAGTCTTCCAAATTGAAATGGATTACCGGGTGAAAAACTCAGAAGCTTCCTCAAAGCGAGAAAAGAAAAAAACTGAGGGATCATGCATTGAATGCCTCTCAGTTAAAAAAGCAGCCATTGCAACCATCGCCTTCACAAAGGACGACCTCCTATTTCGCGAAACAAGGCACAACCGGCCCCTGTACTTCACAGGGTACATCAAGGAAATGCCTATGGACAGAGTTCAGATCGACCCAGGTTCTGCACTCAACCTCATCTCCACATCGGCTCTCGAAGAGTTGGGCATCCCACCTAGCAAACTGAGCCACACATCTGTATCCATCTTTGGATACGATGGGACTACTCAAAGGCCTATCGGAAAAATCAGGTTCAAGTTGTAGATTGGTGATCTTATCTCTGAGGTCACTGTGTATGCAATAAAAAGCCCTTTCATGCTACAACATCCTTCTCGGACGCCCCTGGATCCACGAGAATGGTGTTGTCCCTTCAACTTTACATCAATGCATCAAGTTTGTTGGCGACGATGGCATGATACATCAAGTCTCTGCGGACAGAAAACCCTTCAAAGGTAAAGAAGTCCACTTCGCAGACACACAGATGTATGAAGGTGAAAAAGAAGAAGAGGAGAAGCACACAACACCCTTTGTCGAAAATCTCCAGAAAGATGAAGGCAAGGCTCCTCAACAATCACAGGAAGAAAACAAACCATCCAGTAAATCCGAAGAGAGCATTCAAACTCCCTTCATCATCTCCCACAAACCTTCAAAGCCTTTGGTCATCACAACTAAAGTGAAGAAGGCAAAGCAAAAGTCTGGGGGCAAATTTGTTGTCTCTTTCGTGTCTATCATGCAAGACACGGATTCGGATTCAGAGCCAGAAGATGACACATCATCAAGCCAAGCTGACACTCAGCAAGTTCAGCCTGCTCTTACTCCAATGGTGACAACTTCTGACATAGAAGATCCTACGTCAGCTTCCTTCATTGTTCCAGCAACTTCAGCAAAGGAAAAACCGATCTTCTTCCATAGATCGGATGCTTCTTCATCAAACTCCATGCTTGAACCTTTCCAAAATGAAGGTATGCCTCAACTATCCTAAGATAGTTCTGTGGCACAAGCTATTATGAAGAAAATGGGCTATGATGCTCAAAACCCAATCGGTTTGGGAGAAGGACGCGGTATTCTCACGCCATTGGGGCCCGTCTTGACCAAAAGCGAGCTAGAAGATTGGAGACTCTATGGCTATGTAGAAAAGTCTTCACACGGGCTAGGGTACGATCCCGACATACCTCTGAGACAGTTGACACAAAGGCTTAAAAGTCAATTTACTGACCAAGCCTCAACATCTCAAGTCCATGAAGACATTGATCTCCCTGGATATCTCTTCGATGAGTCACCTGACAAAGATTCAGGAAGCTCATCCAATTGGTACAATTTCTCTGACAATGAATAGGAGTTGTCCGATGGCACAGACGTATGGTCTTCTGACCCAGAAGAATCCTCGTCTCCATGAGAATTACCCTACTTCGACCCGGTTTCAACAGGTGATTGGGATCATCTCATAGCAAGCCTTGGGAAAATTGCCGATCAAGAAGACCCGTGGAAAGGAACAAAACCTTGGTCTGGAAATGCCCTTGAAACCCCAGAAGGCTTCGTTGAGCTGGAAGCCTCCGAAAATATTGTGGAGGAACCACTTTCGAACCTTCCAATAGAAGATCATGTTAAAAAGATAGACTTGGGAACACAAGATAACCCACGTCCTGTATTCATAAGCAAGAATATAAAGGATGATGAGTTACTCGAGTATATCGCCTTTCTTCGTGAGTTCGTTGATTGCTTTGCATGGTCTTATGATGAAATGCCTGGTTTAGAACCCAAAATAACAGTCCACAAACTCAATCTTCAAGAAGACATCAAGCATGTCAAGCAAGGCCTAAGAAAATTCCGTCCAGATGTGATGGATAAAATTGAACAAGAAGTTCAAAAACTCAAAAGCATCGGCTCCATCCGTGAGGAACAACATCCTGAATGGTTGGCCAACATTGTCCCCGTGACAAAGAAAAACGGCCAGATCAGGGTCTGTATTCACTACAGAGACCTGAATGGCGCATGCCCTAAAGATGAATTTCCGCTCCCCATACCAGAGGTAATGATTGATAATACCTATGGATTTGAGCGAATGACATTCATGGATGGTTTCTCTAGCTACAATCAGATAAAGACGCATCCTGAAGTTGAAAAACATACATCTTTTCGGACCCCATTTGGTGTGTATTGCTACACTATCATGCCATTTGGCCTGAAAAATGGTGGTGCCACATATCGGAGGGCTATGATGAAGATATTCCAAGATATGAAGCACAAGACGGTCGAATGTTACGTTGATGACCTCGCCGTCAAAAGCAAAAGAAAAGAAGATCATCTCGAAGACCTCCGAGAAGTCTTCCTCTGACTTCGTAAACACAAACTGCGAATGAATCCTTTGAAATGCTTTTTCGGCGTCTCGTCGGGTAAGTTCCTCGGATTCTTAGTTTGGAAAGCTGGAATAGAGCTTGACCCCATAAAAGTCAAAGCCATTCTAGAAATGCCCTCTCCAAGAACCTTGAGAGAACTCAAAGGGCTTCAAGGGAGATTGGCCTACATCAGACGGTTCATCTCCAATCTTTCGGGGAAATGCCGTCCATTCTCCCGGTTGAAGAAAAAAGGTGTAAACTTTGTCTGGGATGCTGACTGTGAAGCTGCATTCCAAGATATCAAGTCATACCTGACCAAACCTCCAGTGTTAGCTACCCCTACCACTGGAAAACTATTCATCTTGTACACAAGAGCCCTTGATCACTCTCTAGGCGCTCTGCTTGCACAAGAAAATGATGAAAGAAAAGAAGCTGCTCTATACTACCTCAGCCGCATACTAGTAGGTGCAGAGCATCGCTACTCTCCAGTCGAAAAAGAATGCCTTGCAATGATGTTCGCCGTACAAAAGCTGCATCACTACTTGCTTTCCAACACAGTCTACCTGGTGTCGAGGATCAACCTCTTGAAGGTCCTTGTAACAAAAGCAGGTTCTCTCAATGCCCGACTCGCAAAATGGTCAATCCTTTTGTCACAATTTGATATTAGGTATGTACCACAAAAAGCAATCAAAGGGCAAGCTCTAGCGGACTTCCTCGCAGAGCATCCATTGCCTAAAGATTCTCCACTCAGAGATGATCTCCCAGACGAACCAGTCTACAATGTGGAGACATTCTCACAAAATGCTTCCTGGAACATGTACTTTGACGGTGCAACCAGGACAAATGAAAAAAGGATAGCTGATCTCGGGAGTTGGCATCCTCTTTGTTAGCCCCGAGAAATACATGATTCCACATGCTTTTTCGCTACTGGAACCATGCACAAACAATGCAGCTGAATATCAAGCTCTGATCCTAGGATTGGAACTCGCCATCTAATATGGTATCACCATGCTGGAAGTCTTTGGAGACTCTCAACTGACCGTCAACCAGAATAATCAGAAATTTGAAGTCAGGAAGCTTGATTTGCTGCCTTACTACAACAAGACACAATCGCTTCTGCAAAATTTGGACATCTGTCACATCACCCACATTCGTAGAGGTGAAAACATACATGCAGATGCCCTGGCTGGACTTGCCACATCTATGGCAATCCAGGAAGGGAAAAACATGCAAATCACAGTGTGCGAGAGATGAATCCTTCCTCCTCTTAACACACATCAAGCAGTTGTTGAATGCCACTAAGTGGTTGGAAGTCGGATTTCAATCCTTCAAACTTTAATCGGCGACTGGAGGGATCCGTTCATTGATTACACTATGTTAGGAATCCTACCTGAAGATCCAAAAGAATGGGTAAGCATCCAAAGGCGAACCCCAAGCTTTCATTTGGATATTCCTTCAAAAATCCTTTACAGAAAATCCTTCAACGGAGTACTTCTACGCTGCTTGTCACAATAAGAGGCTGAAGAAACACTCAAAGAAGTTCATGCTGGTCTCTACGGAGCTCATTAGGCTGGTCCCAAGCTCTATGATCAGATAAAAAGGTTAGGTTATTACTGACCTACCATGGTAGCCGACACAATGCAATTTGCTAAGCGCTGCCAACAATGCCAAGTTCATGGAGATTACATTCACATGCCTCCAGAATGGCTACATCCTATAGCGATTTCATGGCTTTTCGAAGCCTGGGGTATGGACATCATAGGTCCTATTTCTCCCCCCTCAAGCAAAGGTCATCGCTTCATCTTCGCCGCTACGGATTATTTCTCCAAGTGGTCAGAAGCATTTGCGCTCAACGAAATGAAGACCTCATCAGTCCTTCAGTTCCTGCACACCAACATTATTTGTCGTTTCGGCATACCCAAAAGGTTCGTCCATGACAATGGACCACAATTCCGGTATCATCGATTCTACAAGTTCTGCGACAAATACAAAATCCAAAGCTGTCCTTCGACTCCATACAATCCGGCAGCAAATGGATTACTAGAAGCTTTCAACAAGACACTCTGCAAGATCCTCAAGAAAATGGTCTCTAGTCACAAAAGAGACTGGAGCGACAAACTGTCTGAAGCTTTGTGGGCCTATCGAACCACCGTTTGAGGACCAACCCATAGCACACCATTCTCCTTGGTCTATGGATGCGAAGCTGTCATACCCTTGGAAGTACAAATTCCTTCTTTGAGGGTATCCTTGCAAAATGACATGACTCAAGAAAGCAATGTTAAATTACAACTTCATGAGCTGGATAATCTCGATGAGAGACGGCTCGAAGCTCGGCAAAGCACTGAACTTTATCAAGCACGCATGGCAGGATCTTTCGATTAAAAGAACAGGCAACGCACCTACAAAAAGGGTGACTTGTTTCTTACAGTAAAAAGACCAATGGTCTTCGCTCACAAGTCCAAAGGCAAATTTGAGCCAAAATGGGAGGGACCCTACATCATCAACAAGGTTTTCTCCAACGGCGCATACGCACTCCTAAACATGGAAGGTGACAGATATATGTTGCCCATCAACGGCAAGTTCTTAAAGCGGTACTACCCTTGAAGGCTTACCCAACTGGGTAAGAGCAATGCCTGTACGGCCAAAATCGGTTTCCAGGTACACGCTCGTCAAACCCACTCTTTTTAGAATTTTCATATCAAATGTTGAAATTTCTAGAAATTCAAACAATGCTTACTTTCATCGTTTCATTGTTCAAAAATTCCAAGTTTAGGAATCTTTCCCTAAATTGACCAAAATTTTCAACCCTTAAACCCAAAATTCATGATTTGAAACAAAACCCAGATTCAGGGATTTCCACCCTAGTCCACCCTGCCTTTTACCGCCAAAATGGTTTTAGGTAAAAACTTATGACCCTCGTGTCTTTAAACAAAAAAAAATGGTTTTTTCAAAAAAACCACAGGGAAGCGACGCTTAGTCGATACTCGCACAAATCGGAAGCATGCGAACCATGTTCGACACTTCCAAAATCGCAGGGAAGTGACATTTCGTTGATACTTGAAAAATCCAAAACCGTGGAGATGCAACATTTCGGTTTATATCCACAACCCAAAAAAAAACAAAAAACCATGGAGATGCAACATTTCAGTTGATATCCACAACCCAAAGGTTCGAGAAAACTGCAAATTTCAAAAATCGTGGGGAAATGACATCAAGTCAGTACCCGCAAAACCAAAATTTTTGAAAAAGCAAGGATGCGACATTCCATCGATACTTGCACCCAAATCCGCGAGGATGCGATATTCCATCGATACTCCCAACCGAATGAGCAAGGATGCGACATTCCATCGATACTTGCAAGACCATTCAGTAGGGAGGCAACTTTTAGTCGATACTTGCATTTTTGAAAACCAAACCGGCTATAAATGCCACCAAAACAGGCTATAAATGCCACAAACCGGTTATAAATGCCACCAAAACCGGCTATAAATGCCACCAAAATAGGCTATAAATGCCACAAACCGGCTATCAATGCCACAAAACAAAATCGGCTATCAATGCCACAAACCAAAAACTTGGCTTTCAAAAAACCCGGCTATCAATGCCACCAAAATCTGACTCCCATGCCAAAACAATCATTTGACAAAAGATTTTCACAAAATGACGAGCTTTTGATTAAATCCCATTTAGCAATTGCTTTCATCACAAAAAGATTTAAGTGAGCGTAGGGAAAACAAAAAAAAAAGATTACCAAAAAAATACATGCGGTACCAAAAAAAAAGAGAAAGTGTTCACAAATACTACAAAAAAAATAGTACAAAAAAAAATTACATGTGGTACCAAAAAAAAAGAGGACAATTTCAGTTACAAAAAATCAGGAGCTCAACCAAAAATGGTCTCCAGCCAAGATCTCAGCTCCTCAAGCAAGCTTTTGGCCTCAGCCGTCAGAGTTTCCAACGCAAGCTTCTTCAGAAACTTGCCATGAGATGCTGGAGAAGGCTGCAACCCATCTTTCACACCGGGAAGCTTATCCCGAGCAGTTTGCCATTGTTTGTTCTCTTGAAACTTACTTTCAAGAACTCGATCAGCATCTGCAACCCGGCGAATCAGAGCACTCTTCCTGTCGCGAGCCTCTGTTATTGCAGCCCACTTAGCAGCGACTTGTGCCTTCAGATGCTCAAGACGTTTCCTGGTCTCATCGACCTCCCTATCTAGGATGTTAAGGTCATGTGTCAGCCCAATGATGGCTAGCTCTTCTAAGTTCTTCTCTCGGACTATCCTGCTTTGTGTAGCCTCATTCAGGTCAGACTTAGCCTTATCAGCAGGGTCCAGGAACATCTCCTTGAAGAATCGGTCATCAGCAAAATCCATGGTCTCAAACCACTTGTCACCCAGCGCAATGATCCTATCAACGATTGCCCTGGCGCCTGTGACATCCAGACCAGCCTCTTCGGCATCACCGAGAATCTCCTGCACATGCTGGATCATGCCAAATCCGGCATCCAAGTGTCCAGCAAGGAGAGTCTCAATCCAAGAGCTCAGAACCTGCACTACCACCTTCTTCGCAAAAAGAAGAGATGGCCCAGCTGAAGATTCGCCCCGCTCCGTCGGTCGGCTGCTCATGGCATGCCCCGTTGGAAAAGGAACAAAAGAACTCTTTCCAGTCGGAGCTGCTGGAGAAGGAATCTCAGCACGAGGTATCTCCTCAACAGTGTCAGAACTGGTCCCAGGAGCCTCTACCTCTGGACCGACCTCTGGCATCCCTTGTTCCGGTTCTGAAAGAAGCGACGGACTCTCCTCTGTCACTTGAAAACCTGCCAAAGAAACATAAAAAGGTATGAATATGATCCTGTTTGAAAATAATTATCAGGGTTATTACTACAAACTACCTTATTCGACGACTGGTGGAACACTCTCTTCCTCCATGAACTCATCGGAAGCATCATCAACATTTGCGTCCATCGATGGTTCAAAGTCATCAGAATCCTGTGGCAAGTTAGCTGACAAGAAAAATGTTAGCAAACCAAGTCAAAGACAAAAAAAAGAAGAAAGCAAAGAAGTAATACCAATTGGAGATTCTGGATTCACTCCAGAGTCCCTCGGTTCTTCTTCAGGTGCCTCGACAGGATCCGTCACCACCTCATCGGTTGAAACCTCAGGCATCGCCAAGTCTTCCTCTATAAAAAAAAAAGAACAGCAGGGGGAGAAAACAAATCAAGACATGGAAAAATCCCATGAAAAGAAATAGAAAGAGAAAGATGAAGAATCATACCGTCACCGACGGTCTCTTCTTCTCAACTTCTCTTCTCTGGAGGCTCGTCAGCATTCACTGGCACCTCCTCATTGATAGTAAGAGGGACTTCTAAGTCAGGAGAGTCCTCATGCTGCCCCTTGTTGCGATGATGACTCCTCTTCCTCTTACTTCTGTGGGCTCGCTTCTTAGAAGAACCTACCCCACTGTCAGAGTCAGGTTTCCCACTTGACTCCTCACTGGATGGTCTACTCTTGCCAGTAGACTCCACGGAAGCTTGCCTCTGTGCCGCTTGCATCCAATCATCAAGTTCAGCTTCCTCCTGTTCTAGCTGCTCTAAAGCCTCATCAGGTATTTCTCGAACAGCTTCAGAACCAATGACGCACTGGTCACCGAGAAAGCCTATCTTGTGCTTCTCTCCAGAAAGGAAGGCCCAAACTTCCTCTCGCCAGACGCCATCCGACTTTCCAAGGCCCTTTCCAGATGACAGCTTCATATCAAGCTCCTTCTTGGAAAGCCCCCGATATGCCGAAAAGCTCTCCGCGAACCACTTTGCAAAGCCGGCAGTCCTGGAAGTTGACAACACAGGATAAGAGATCATGGCTGTAGTGTCTTCAGCACTATAGAAAGCCCATGCATTTCTCCCATCCTGTAAACCTCCAAAGCGTTTCACCATGCTTGAAGGCGCTCCAACAACGCCTTGAGAAAAGCCCAACTGCAGAGCAAAGCAAGAAGGTACATACGGCTGGATGTCAACGAAAAGATGTCTGCGGTACACCATCGTGCCGACACGTATGCTGAAAAGCCACTCCTTCTCTGCATTTATCAAGGAGTAATGCCTTCCCGACCCTGCCCTGGTAGAGTCTCGGGAGGCACCAAAATCAAAAGCCTTCTTCCGCAACTCTGGAGAAAGCTTCACTGAAGACTGCCCCATCTCGACGTCCCTGAACCGTCGGATCCTCATATGGTCAAACAAAAGTGATTCGGACACAGCTTTGCCCTTAGCCAGTCGAATCATCAGAGGATCATCATCCTGTGCAACACCCAGCCGGTGGAAGCCAGGACAGTGGTATACATACCACGAATAAAAGATATTGGCTGGAAATATCCTGTTCATGGGAAGCCCAAGCCGAACCAAAAAAGTAACAGCCTGCAGTTCGGTACACAAGTAGGAGTAAAGAGCTGGCACCAAAGCAAGCTACTCTCCAAACGCCATCTGACAAGCCGGAAAAATACAATGCGGCCTGATGCACGTTCCATCTCCTCCAGCAAAAATAGCCTCACCAAGCCAATAAGTGAGGTAAATAGCGAGATCTCTCCGCAGTGCAATGTCAGGACATTTGGCGTTTGTACTCGCATAGAAATCTCTCAACTCTTCTTGCATAGCCAAAATCTTCTTCGAACTTGGATCCTGAGCCCTGGCTTACCGGGTCGCACTATTAGAAGACTCCCTGCTATCAAAAAAGTTGGGGAACGAAGAGCCAGAACTCTTCCAACTACTGGATCTAACTTTCAAGCCTTCCTTCTCCTTAAAAAAATCATAGAAGGCAACAAGCTGAAAGTACAAAAGCCTGAACTCCTCAGACTGCTCCTCAAGGACGCTGTCGATCGGCATAAACTCCTTATAGAGTCTGCCAAGGATGGACAATCCAGTAATGGCGCTCAACTCCTTCAAAGAGAAACCAATCTCACCATTCGTCACAATGAAGGTATTGGTTTATGGAAGGAATGACTCCAACATAGCCATGAAGGCCTCGTCGGAAAAGATCACGGTCTCCCTAGAGGCGCGGACCGTATCAAAAATCCTGACTTCCTTCAAAACGGCGCCACTAATCAGCAGGACGCGATCAGTCCACGACTTCCACTCAGAGTCAGCACTGAAATGGCCACGAAGTCGAAAAGGCTTCACCCAATTACTGCTGTCACCGTTGAAAATGACAATGCCCACCGGTCTCAAATCGACCGACGGATAATCAGAGCCCTGGTAGCCGCTGGCTGGCATCAACATGTCCATGTCAGTAGGCGACTTCTCTACATATCCAGGAGAACCGCCAATGAAAACCCCGGTCTTGATTACATTTTTCCTTCTCACCCAGCTTGGAGGATCTTCCCTCTTAGAGCACGTGGGGGAAGCCTCATGATCGAGATGGTGCGATCAAATGTCGACCGGGTAGCAACAGTCTTCTTCTCACCATCTGGAGTGAAAAAGAACTGAAAACATCTCCTCTGGTATGTCATGTCATCAGGGACGGCATCACCAAAGAAGAAGGTAGGCTTGGGTAAAACACTCTGATCTTCCATCACCCATGGATGACTGCTTACCATGATCTTATAAAATTCCTCTCCCTTGAGAGCGATCAGTCGCTGCCTCATCTCATCTCTGTTGAGGGAGTCGCACTCTTCCAGATTTCTCTCAACACACTGGACCTTCTCCCAGGCCTGCTGAACGGCCGGATTAGAAGATCTAACAGATCGACGAGGCACGCTTGTAGCAGGCTCTATACCCTTGTTCGTTCTGGAGGAACCACCTGCAAAGGATGGAAAAGGAAAAGATCAAACATCAAAATGACAGAATTTCGCTAAAAAAAATCTGGCGAAATCTTGACATGACTCCGGGGCAATTCTAAAGAAAAGGAACTATCCCGAAAGAAATAGAA
Source organism: Litsea cubeba (assembly GCA_012931725.1). NCBI lineage: Eukaryota > Viridiplantae > Streptophyta > Magnoliopsida > Laurales > Lauraceae > Litsea > Litsea cubeba. Next base: position 120,307,597 of record CM022946.1, read on the forward strand.
AGCTTGAAGATGGGCTCAACATTGCTGCGAGCTCCGAAACTCCAAACTTTCAAAACCTCAAAGTCTCCGCAAAATCAGGAAGGGCTCAACATCGTGCGAGCTCCAAATTCCCAAATTTGCAAAAACTTTCAGGTATGCTATCACATCATGCTACAAATTCAATTTACAATAGAATGCATGCATGAACATCTAGGTTTGCCAAAAAAAAAAAGGGGGCATTATCATGATGAGCAAAAATAAAAAATAAAAGAAACTTTCTCAAAAAAGAAAAAAAAAGAGAAAGGAGAAAGAAAAAAAAAACAGAGAAGAAGGAAGAAAAGAAACTTTCTAAAAAAAATTGGGCTTTTAGTCAAAGAGAAATCCCTCTTACCAAGAGCATACAAAAATGGTTCCATGCCTCTTTTGAGTTGATTGGCCCATACAAAACAATTTCAAGCCCCATGAGCTTCCAAAAATCAAACCATCCAGCCTCATATACCAAATTGAGCCAAAATCTTGAAATCGACATTCCACAAAAATCCAAACCAAATCCTGGTCCCCAAACTTGCCACATACAGCTTGTTAGGTCACAAGACCAAAACAAGAAACCAAAACCTGATCCCTAACTTGCCACATACAGCCTGTTAGGTCTCAAGATCAAAACCAAAATTGACCCCCCAACATTCCACATACAGCTTGTTGGGTCACACAGTCAAAATCAAACCCGACCCCCTAACCTGCCACATATAGCTTGTTAGGTCAAAAGGTCAAAACCTAAATCCACAACCCTAATGTCATCTTCAAAACTTAGCCTCGAGATGGAATATGATCCCTTTCACTACCATAAAATTCCCCTGGAAGCTCAAAAGGCTACAAATACCTAAAGAAAGACTGCTCAAAGACTCTTGGTCAAGTCACAAGCTCTCCTTCACAAAATCTCTTCGAGGCACATCGACTACAAAAGTTAAGCAACTCGTCGCTGCACCTCGAGGGGGCATTTGTTGACACCAAAAATGTACTTAGCCTCTTCAAGATCCAGAAAACTGCATGAAGTCGCAACCTGCCATAAATAGGCAATGCTACTTCCAAAAATCAAATCTTGTCAGAATCAAACAAAAACTGCAAGATCCTTCAAGACGGCCAAAAGAGGAGTACACAAGAAGTTTCGGGCCATTTCAAAATCATTTCGCCTAACTTCGCTTCTCCGGCAGTTGAAAAGGAGCTCCCGGCGGTGAAAGCATCGGAGACACCAAATCTTCAATCAGAGCCGATGGATGGTCTCAAAATACATCCAAAAGGTTCCACGTCAAGTTCCGAGTCAAACCGACAACGTTTGACCCTACATCAACCCTCGAACAACTAAATCAAGCCTCTCGGCGGCGAGAATCACCGAGGCCATCAATCATTAGATAGAGCACATGGACGGCTTCAAAATTCTTACAAAGGGCCACACGTCAAATTTCAGGTCATTTCGACAACATTTGACTAGACTTTGACACTCGGAAGCCAAATCAGGCCTCACGGCGGCGAAGCTGCCCGGGACCATGGTTTCCAAGACAGAGCCTGTGGATCATCTTAAAATGACTCCAATAGGTTCCCTGTCAAATTACAAGTCAATCGAACATCAGTTGACCGCACAACAAGCTGCGACATTTTCATCGTGACAAAAGCAAATCTACTAGGGATAAAACCCCAAACAGCTTCAAAACTCGAACAAAAGCCTATAGTTGGTCTTATTTATTGCTCAGGAGGCTTCACCTCAAATTACAGGTCATTCCGACATCGTTTTACCCAGTTTCAGCTTCTGACGGAAAATCGGCAGCTCTGCGCGACAAAGTCTTCGGCTTTCCCGGAAAATTGGAAACTTTGCAAACCAAAATGCAAGGATTCTCATCAGGTTTTCTATAGGGAAATCAGGCCAATAAATGATAAAAAATGTCAAGGAAAAATACAGAAGAAAAAAGAATCGAAAAATAGAAAAAACGGACGCAAAACGGGACAAAAAGGGGGAACAACCCCGGGATCGGGTGGGCCCCGGAAACTCTATTTTTCGTCATTTTTTCGTGATTTGAAGCGTCCGACTCCTCTGATTTTCCAAAATTCATACTTTTGAGACACCAAATCTTTTGATATCCGTCAAAATCACGGGTCAATCATCAAAAGTATCGAAATCAACATTGATCGCCAACCAGTCAACCAAAAAAGTGTGCTTTCTACCCGACCGATCGAGAAACCGACAGGACAGATGGCACCGACCCGCTGTTGGCAACCAATACCCGAAGTTACATGGTCATCCGATTTCGATCTACATGAACATCCATCGATGATCATCACCAAAAGAATCCCAAAAGATGTGGCACGGCCCGCGACTGTTCAACTGCTCGGCGACCACTTAATGCGATCAATTGACTAGCTTTATTATAGTCATTAATCCATTTCTTTGGACGACCCAATCAGAAGCAAGCATCTGGGAGTTACAAGTCAAGAGATTCATGACATTTAGCCCTGAAACTCCTCCCATCATGGCGATTAAAGGCGATTAAATGCCCTCAATCTCCTCCGGCAAATCAGAAGCCAAGAAAAAGGAGTTACATAGTAAAGGAATAAAATCCTGTAACTCCTCCCATTATGGGGCTTAATAACAATAAAAACCCATAAACCCTCCTAAATGGCTACCAAAAAGCCTATAAATAGGAGGGCACTCCAAGAAGAAAAGACAGCACGACAGACTGCAGAAAACCCAGAAATTCAGACAGAAAAAAGGCATCATAAATCTAAGAGAAAGAAAGAGAGAACACTATGCGGAAGTTCTACACAGACCACCGGCTATAAATGCCAAAAGAATCACTTTCATGGCAAATCAAGAAAAATGTCTCTTTTCTTAAATATATGTCCAATGAAAAACTTGAAAGAAGTTGATTTCCTTTTTACTTGCGAAGGTCGATCTCCGAATCACCACTTGTAATTCCAAGTAAAAATAGAAAATCTGGCACACCCACACAAAAAAATGTTGATGCACGCCTCTGCCCCCCGGTTACGAAAGGGTCGGACCCAAACGGACTCCCACGTCCACTGACCCAGGTAGAACCCAGCAGAATGCGCTGTTCCATCAGTACCCCCAGCTGATCCGGCAACATAAATCTTACCACAATATTTACGTTTAACCTTAGGGGCCTCCTTTCCATCTTGAATAACCGTAACAATTTTATATGCTTGCCAAACAATAGGAGTTCTAGCTCTCTTAAATGTTCCACGGGAACTAATAGGTTGTACTTGGACTTGTTCCCTAATTCTTCCTCTTCCATTTGGACAAAATCATCTTCTTCCCCTAAATTAACGGAAGAAGATTGTATGAAAATTCTTCTAGAAGATCATCTAGCCATATTCCAAAAATAAAATTTGAAACCAAAAGTTATAAAATAGTAATAGTAATGAAGATTTTTGTGACAATTAATATAAGAAAGGGGAGAAGATGAGAGTTAATATAATATATTATGGACTATATATGAATATGGGATCTCAAATTTATATTATATAAACACATCAAGATTTTTGAAGGCCCCTTTAATCTTGCCTCTCAATGACTTGACATTTTGCCCCACCCCCACCCCCCCCCCCCCCCCCCCCCCCCCCAAAAAAAAAAAAAAAAAAAAAATCTTAGAGAGAACAAGAGAGTTAAATGCGTTGAGAGAGTTAGAGAGTCTTGAGAGAGTTAAATGATTTTGGTGAGAAATGAGAATGGGAGGGTTGAAACTATTTATAGACTTTGAAAAATTCAAAAAGATAAAAAATACCCCTAATATGACCGTTTTATGGCTGTTAGAAGGGGGCAAGATGGACTTTTTATCCCAAATAGCCGTTGGGGCCAGGCATGCCGCATGTGCCGTGCCTCATGGCCGTGCTGCTCGCAGATCGTGCCCGCCTGGCACCTTTGCCTAACAAGGCCGTGCCGTTGGGCGGCCCGGGCCGGGCCACGGAACGTTGACTGTTGGGCTGGCCCGGCCTATTTGACATTCTAAGTGGGCCCAAACAAGATTAAAAGACTGCTCCCCTTCCAATCCATGCATAAGAATAGGAAGAGGTGTGGACTGTTTCAAGAGCTCTGTTGCATAGTTTCAAACTATTGCACAAAGACCATCCAAGGGGACTTCTTTCTGATTTTTAAATCTCAATTGCCATAAGTGATAAGAAGGAATCAAAGCCTTGAGGAATGGAGCGACACTTTGCACTCTAAAAAACTCTCAACTACATACAGTTTTAATACTCTATATTATGTAACTTAATGTTTTTTTTTAGCAACTGTTGCTTAAAGTGTGAAGTTGTCAATTTGCCACTACATTTATTTTAATTCTTAGTATCAAAACTAGGCCGTGGTCGTCGAGAGTTTGCCATCCTAATATCTCTAATACATAAAATTCCTCTTCATATTTTGGACATGGTTTACATGCTCTTCTATAATCTTGATGCGGAGCTTGCAAAAGCTCTGTTAATGTCTGTACTTTCATCCAAGACATTTGAAGTGGACAGTGGATTTACAGGTATACGAGCAGTGCCAATCAAGGTTTTAAAGCCAAAATATGGAGGGCGACCTGGTCACCTTCGATTTGAATCAAGTCAGCCGAGTTGCAAGTGGAGTCATACCGAACCACACCATAGAGCTCCACAAACTAAAATATAAGTGAAAAAAGTATTTAAAAGTTACAAAATAGAAAATCATTTCTTATGAGTTGAAGAATAGCAGGTAATTATCGGTGGCTACAATAGATTTCATCTGCTTTGATCTTCCATGTGTAGAGTCCAAGCTAACGCGACCAATCGACTTCTACTTGGCCGATTTTGAATACCATGGTTCCATTTAGTTAGAACTTGAGAGGAAGATTTAGGGAGATTTGTTACGAGTCATTGTTCTATAGCTTTAATTAATGGTTGAGTCTTTTATCTGCTACGTTAAAAATTAAGTTGTAAATGTTTTCCTTTGATAGATTCATGCAGGTATTTTCATGACTGAGAGTGAGCATTATGATGACTAATTTCTTAATGAGCGCCACAAAATCCGAACTAGACAAATGGTTCCTAGTTTAAGTGGGTTTGTTCGATGTTGGGAATGGATTTGTGTTCAAATGTACAATGGGCATATTAAAGAAAAAGAGGAAAGTGCGAGGAAGCCATTTGTAAATGGGTGCTGCTTTCTTTGGTAAACTTCTCTCTCATGAGTTTTTCAGAGGGTAGATTAGTCAAAACAAAAAATGTGGAAAGTCAAAACTAATACACATATTGCCCAAATCAATCCATTCCCGAATCGCCCCATTTTCTTAGACTAAATTTCCATTCATTTTTTTTTCGCGAGTTTTTGAGTAATGTCTTGAGCTTGCGAGTGTCGACAAAATTGCTTTCACTTATTTTTTCATGACTCCGCATGTAATGTCTCGAGCTTGCGATTACATCTATGTAGCAATTAGGATTGTAAGTGTAATCTCTAAGCATTTTTTTCCTTCACTTCTTTCTAGGTATATGAGATTCTTAGGCTAGTGGAAGAGAAATTCTTCCATTGCAACTCCCAATTCAGACTTGGGAGTGTCTCATTGTGGGGTTTTGGCAAGGCCTTGAGTCACCTCTAATTCCCAAACTGAATTTTTATATAAGAGTTGCAATCTGAATTCTCAATTTTATAATTTTTTTGTGATTGTTAATTTTTTTCTTGATCTCACAACATCATATAGCTTAGCCTTGTACTGTCCTGCGGCCAGAGTGAAATTAAAGCTGTTTTAACAGAATGGATTCAAGATGCCGACCTCAATGATGGATTAATGGATGAACTAAATTGAAATAGTTCATCATACTCTTTAAACTTGAACTCCAAATCAGATGAATCAAACAGCAAATGAAATTAACATAGTCCTTTGATTTTTTTTTAAACATGTTAAATCTCGAAGTGTGAATTGTGAACTCGAATGTGAATTAGTCAAAGTAGAACTCACATCAGTTACTATTTAGGAGGCATAATGCCTAGATAAACTATCCACTCCTAATTTAGTCATTTCATTATTAGTTACTGCATTGGCTGATTGGCCTTTCTCTGCATTTCAGGGGTCCAATTGGAACATGAAGCAACGGTATTTGAATTGAATTACAGTGAACCTGAATGCATCCATATTTGATCTTACCACCAGATTGGTGCCTCTAAGCAAATGAAGGTCTAATAGTAACATGTAGCAGACACTGAGTTTGATTTTGTGCACCCTAAAATCAGGATTTCATATTCAGTTATTTAAATGACCTTTCTGTGCTAATGAGAACCCAAACGAACATATCACAGTTGCTGAATTATAGCCCTCATTAGAACTAACAGAGATTACCTGTATCGACTAAAAGGAAGAAGGATAAAAGAAATACATAATAAAAATGAATTTTAATGTTAATTGGAAGAACGTCTCTTTTACTTGATTTTCATCTAAAAGTTCTAAACCACTCAAAAAATGAAGAAAGAGGAGAAAAAACTAATTACCACTCTAAGATGATAGTAGAAAAAAGTTGATTTAGAATCCAAACAAACATATAGCAGTCGCTGAATTATGGCCCTCATTAACACCAACAGTGATTACGTGTATTAGCTGAAAGGAAGAAAGATAAAACAAATTCAAAGTAAGAGCAAATTTTAATGTTAATTGGAAGAAGAAAATCTCTTTTACTTGTTTTTCCATCTATAAGTTCTAAACCACTCAAAAATGAAGAAGAAGTAAAAAAAAAAAAAAAAAACAGTCACCACTCTGAAATGACTAACAAGTAGAAAAAAGTTAATTTAGAAATATACAGTTGTAAGAAAACCAAATAATTTCAAAATAAAAAACTAAACAAAAAATCGACCGTAATATAAGTGACAGAAGTAGCCTCCAATTTACAACAGATAGTACTTTTCTATTTGTTTATTATTTTGAAACAACATTTTGTAGCAAGACTCAAAACACTGCCTGCCAGTTTGCACTAGAATACATACGAATTGAGTATACAAGAATTCTTGCCATAAGTGGTTAGAAATGAAGATCCGAGCTGAATATACATAAATGACCAAATAGCATCCCTTTCAATGGAAAGTGAATCAAGCAAAGATGAGAAATGAATACCGGGCCATCACCATAGTGATTCAAATCCAAGGAATGTCAAAATCCCATCTACATTGCTACCTTATATCCTTCACCCCTCACCTCATATCATTCACACCTCACCTCTTTAATAATCCTTCAGTAGAGCTCATTTGACCATGGATTCCTATGTATTATAATAAACAAACAGGGCTTCAAAAGGCAAAGAAGTATATAAATTCTATGAAAACATAAATATTTTGCAATATGAGTCCAACATTTTTCATTATAAAAGTGAAGTATTTATTATATGGCTGAGGACAGAGGCTTAGAGTCATACATACCGACTGAAAATAAACATACTAGAAACTAAACATACCCAGTAGTAGTTCCTTTCATACTACAAACTAATCAGACCTAGTTGCCTAGTAGCACTTACATACTGGTAACTACAAAATCTTTCACAGCTATTTACATAACATTTAAGCTGCTGTGTTCCTCTGTTGCTCCAAGACTTGTGATATCCGTCTAATTATCCTTTCTTCTTCTTGAGAGCTGGTGCTAGTACTTGTTAATCCGTTCTCTCTGCTGCTATTACCATTCTACCATCTCCGGCTGGTCCGCCCTGCAAACTGCAGTTAACAGTGAAAGGGAATGCATCAGTAAATATGGTAAAGGTAGGAAAAATGAGCTGCACCTACTTGTGGGCTGCATTGTTTGTAGGTCGCCTGCACAGTTACGCCTCCAAACAAGGAGCCTTCTGAAGGAGGGCTAATAAGGTTGGTGAAATTGAGAGAAATAACAAGTTGAACATTCTTGTTTCTTTTGTGTTTAAAGAAAAACTAATTTCTACAAAGAAATTCTAGTCAAAGAAAATATGGTGAAAAAATTGAGAACCTGTAAAAAAGTAAATTGATGCCAAAAGATAGTCAACTAATAGAAAACCAAATCACTTATTAATGAAAGGTAAAATTATGCCACTGTGATCACTAAGATAAAAGCATCAATAATTATAAAGTAAAATTTTCTATTAATATCAACTAATGAAGCCAAAAACATTAGAGTAGAAATAACTGTTTTGGGAAAAAACTCAAGCAACTCATCTCTTAAACACCTGCGCTCTGGGAAAAGAAGTTGTTTTCATTCTCACTTAAACACCATCTTAGTAATGAACAACCATTGAATTTTTAATCCAGCCCATTAGAGTGTGATTCACCAAGTTCTAAAGAGTTGGTAGAATAATTTCCTTGCTGGATTTTTGCGACCGAGCTAACCCCATCTCATAACTTTCAAGCATTTTCATAGGGAAGGCATTTTTTTTTTAAAAAGGTCCCAAATAGGACACATTGTTATCATTCTGGAATAGTAATGAATCATAACCGGTATCATTGAGCCATAGCATTATAAGAGATGAATTGGTGGTACCTGTAGAGCTGTTTCTGTCACTGCATTTAAATGTGTCGGAAATATTTCCAATACAGTTTCTGTAACTGTATTCAACTCAGTTTCAGGTATTGCATTCTGATATGGGTACCTTTTGATCTGGTCCTGTGTGGGGAGATTTCCAGAACCACAGGATTAAGCTAATCGCGGCCATCAGATGAGGCTAAGCACTCTCACGTGCCATCCTCGTGCCATCCATGTGGCACCAATCTCACCCCGGCTACCAGGACAAAGGCCTCGGCCGAACTCAAGCAACCCCGGACCGCCAGCGCCGAACTCGGCTACCCCTGTGTCCATTCCGGCACCCATCTCGGCAGAAAACTCCACCTCGGCTGAAGAGGCCGGGACAGAAGCCGAAGCAAGAGAGAACCTTCACTTGCGCCCCTCATCCCCCACGTCATCAGGCACGTGGAAGAATAGGGGCGCGAGCTAGTGGGACAGATGCGACATCCAGCCGCTCACAATCTTCGCCAGATCCCTGACAGGGCGGCATCCAGCGGCTAAGGCCACATCAGGGCAGGGCCCGAGGGCAGATCCGCTGGTACCCCTACCGCCAAAGGCGCCCAACACGACCTGGCCCAACAAGATGTGTATTAAATGCGATGTGGGCTGACCCGACGGGCATTTAATGCAGAGTGGGCTGGATTGGACCGCAATTAATGCAATGTGGGCTGATCGTGACTTCCCAGTCGAATCACGGGACCCACACCACAATATCTCCCAAAGATACGTTCCAAACTCTATAAATAGAGGCTCAACCCACCATCTAAGGTACGCACAATTTCATACACAGAGCCGTTACTCTGTCTCTCTTCTCCCTCTCCTTCCATTGTTCCAGTTCCCACACTGACTTTGGCATCGGAGAGCCTTGCGCCGCCCAGGCCAGGGTCCTCTGACCGTGTGTTCATCTCTTTCAGGCTTTCGGACGGTATCCAGTCACTCCCAGTCACCATCATCATCGGATAAGTCCTATAAGGCTCCCTCCTTATTGTGGGTCATTATTTTCTGCACCTACAATTGGCGCCGTCTGTGGGAAAGTAATATCCCAACCTCTCAAAACCTTCCCAACCTTCTTAACCTCAACCTCTCAGAAGCCATGCCTCCGAAAGCTAGGAAGGGCGGAGAATCCTCGAGGCCAGTCCTCGAGCTGCCACCACCGTCAACGGACGTCCCTCCTCAAGGGCGCTCCCGCACGGTGCATGGCACGTCTGCAGGCGAGGGCCGCTTAGGCTCTCAGCTCTTTGTCGAGTTCCCCTTCCAAGAGGGACTCGAAGCCTCGATCTCGGCGGAAGAAGTCATGCCGCCCAGACGCGATGAGCGTCGGCATGAGCGTCCTCGGAAGGACAAAGCCGTGGCCGTAGGAGAGACGCGCCACGTTCAACCCCCTGCCACTGGAGGGGTTCCCGAAGCCCAAACTGCTCTCCTCCAGAAGCAAGAGCAGCTGATTCGCGAGCTCCAGCAGCTCCAGCAGCAGCTGAGGGCAGCACAAACTGCCTCCTTGAGGCAGGTCTCTGAGCCTTAAGGAAAGAAGAGGGACGCCCCCAGCAGGGCAGCCCAGCCTCCCCGCGAGGACCTCAGAAATCATCTGGAACAGAAATGGAGCCAGATCCGTGATGAAGGCTCGAGCAGCAGCCGAAGTCACCATAGCCGCGACGGCCGAACTCATAGCCGTCGTAGCCCGAGCCATCCCAAGCGAAAGCCCAGAGCTCAGACTCCAGAGAAGGACGATGAGCAAGAGCGATTTGACAAACGTGTCAGATTGGCTCTCCAGCACAACTTGGACATGCGGGACCAGAAGCAGATCTGTGGTCACACTGATCTGGGGGGCTCACCCTTCACAAAGGAGATCGAGCGCACCCCCTTGCCCAGAAAGTTCTCCGTCCCGCGGTTCGTCCCCTATGACGGACTGTCCGACCCATCTGCACACCTCCGACACTTCTCCCAGAAGATGTCCATCTGGGGGAACGAGGGTCACCTAAACTGCAAAATCTTCTCCTCCAGTTTGGGTGACCTCCCCCTGAAGTGGTTCTGCTCTCTCCCGGAGCAGTCGGTTTCCAGTTGGAAGGAGCTCCAGCTCTCCTTCCTGAAGAAGTTCCAAGCGTACACCGTCGTCCCCAAGAAGGAAGGGGACCTCCTCGCCCTGAGAATGAAGCAGGGCGAAACCCTCGCCAAGTTCGCCCAGCGATTCTGGGCGGTCCACAGCCAGATCGAGGGCGCGAGGGAAGGGATAGCCATCTACGCCTTCCAGCATGCCTTGATCCCCGGCAACGACTTGCGAAAAGACTTCGCCGGGGACTCCCCAGAATCCATGCCAGAGTTGATGTCCCGGGTGAAGCGCTTCATTGCCCGGGAGGAAGACGAGATCCGGGCCAGGGATCAGGACGGGCATCCGGAGCCCGAACAGAAGAGTGGCCAACCTCGGCAGAGAGGCGGGAGGCCCTCCCAGAAGCAGGAGCCCAAGCAGTCCTGGGTCTCCAGTTCGGCGAAGCCCTCGTCGTCCAGGTCTGGGGGCACCTGGAAGCCCAGACCTCCCTCCAGCGCCAGTCAGAGCGTCAACGTCGTCTTCAAGGAGCCGATCTACCGCATCCTGACCAAGATCAGGTCCAAGCCGTTCTTCAAGTATCCTCAGCCCATGAAGAATGAACCCACCGAAGGCCCCCGAAGCAAGCTCTACTGCTCCTTCCATAAGGGCAACGGGCACAAGACCGAAGACTGCAGGACTTTGCAGGGGTATCTGGAGAAGCTGGCCGAAGAAGGCCACATCCCAGAGTTCATCAAGGCCGGTGATGCCGGCGGCAGCGAGGGCCGAATTCACCAGAGCACGGCCCAGGCTCCAGACAGCGAGGACTCAGAGAAGATCATCAACATGATCCATCTGGCGTCCTCAGCTCCCGCTTCCTCGTCCCGGGGAAGCTCTCAGGCCCGTGCCGAAGCCAGGCGGGCTTCGCACGGGAAAGAAGTAATGAAAGCCGAACTCGCTCCGGCATCCAAGAAAGCCCGCCGCGACCGACCCGCCATCTCTTTTTCGGATCGAGATCTAGAGGGAATCCAGGTCCCTCACAACGACCCCCTGCTCCTCACCATGAAGCTGAGAGACTTCACCGTGAAGAGGATCCTCGTCGACTCCGGCAGCTCCTCCGAGGTCCTCTACTATGACTGCTTCAAGAGGATGAAACTCTCTGAAGCAGACCTCACGGAGGTCCGAGCACCCTTGCTAGGGTTATCCGCCATGCCGGTCTATCCCAAGGGTAGGATCACCTTGGAAACCCGAGTTGGCGGAGCATCCGTGCTGGCCGACTTCCTGGTTGTGGACGCCCCTTCTCCCTACAATGTCATTCTGGGCAGAGCGTGGCTCCACAAGCTAGAGGCAGTCCCTTCTTCCCTCCACCAAAAGCTGAAGTTCATCCTTGAGAACAAGGAGGGCAAGATGGAAGTAATCACAGTGGAGGGAGACCAGCAGCAGGCCAGGCAGTGCATGCTGGCCGCAGTCCCAGCAGTGAAGGAGCCAGAGCGCGTCAACCTGGCCGAATTCGAGAAAGGCCTCGACGAGATCGGCCGGGACCCTGAGAAGAAGAGCATCGAGGACCTGGCCGAGGTCAGGCTAGACCCGGCAGACCCAGACAGGTTCTTCCTGATTGGCACCCAGCTGCCAGACGAAGAAAGGGCCGAACTCTCTCGGTTCTTGATGCAGAATGTGGACGTCTTCGCTTGGAGCCCAAGCGAAATGCCTGGGGTCGACCCTGAGGTCATGTGCCACAAGCTCAATGCCGACCCCGACCACAAGCCGGTAGTGCAGAGGGCCCGAAGGACCGGGCTGCAGCAGACAGATGCGGTCGTCGAAGAGATCGACAACCTGCTAAAAGCAGGAGCCGTCCGGGAAGTCCAGTACCCGGTATGGCTGGCCAACACGGTGGTGGTCAAGAAGAAAACTGGGAAGTGGAGGGTGTGCGTGGACTTCACCGACTTGAACAGGGCTTGCCCTAAGGACAGTTTTCCGCTGGTCACGACCGAATGAGCTTCCTTGACGCCTACCGAGGCTATCATCAGATCCCGCTCTACCAGCCTGACGAGGAGAAAACATCATTCATCACCCCCCGCGGCACCTACTGCTATAAGGTGATGCCCTTCGGGCTGAAGAACGCGGGGGCGACCTATCAGCGCCTCGTCACAAAAATGTTCCAGGCCCAGCTCGGCCGATCGGTAGAGGTGTACATCGACGACATGGTCGTCAAATCTGTGCGCTCCAGCGACCATCTGGCAGATCTCGGCCAAGTCTTCGACATCCTTCGCGCGTACAAGCTCAAGCTAAACGCTTCCAAGTGCGCCTTCGGCGTAGCCTCTAGCAAGTTCCTCGGCAGCTTGGTAACGCGGAGGGGGATAGAGGCCAATCCGGACCAGATCACTGCCATCCAGGGCATCCAAAGTCCCTCTACCACGAAGGAAGTTCAGAGGCTCACAGGAATGGCCGCCGCACTCAATCGCTTCATCAGCCGGTCGTCAGATAAGTGCAGGCCTTTCTTTCAGCTCCTAAAGAAAAATCTGAAATTCTAGTGGACCCCTGAGTGCGACCAGGCATTGGCCGCACTCAAAACTTATTTAATGTCACCACCATTACTCTCCACCCCAACTTTGGGGGAGATTCTGTATTTATACCTTGCGGTCTCGGATCACGCAGTGAGCTCCGTCCTCATCAGGGAGGACGAGGGAGTTCAAAAGCCAATCTATTACACGAGCAAGACCCTGCTCGATGCCGAGACCAGGTACCTCCTATTGGAGAAGCTTGCGTTGGCTCTAGTCACCGCCTCCCGCAAGCTCTCCCATTATTTTCAATCCCACACCATTGTGGTGATCACGGAGCACCCACTCCGTTCAGTGTTCAAGAAGGCTGACTTTTCAGGGCGCATATCAAAGTGGGCAGTTGAACTGGGGCAGTATGATATACAGTACCATCCCCGAACTGCGATCAAAGCCCAGATTCTGGCAGACTTTATAGTGGAATTCGTCTCCCCCAACCCGGCTCCGATCCAGCTCGGCACGGCACTGGGGGGCACAGGGCACGAGCCAGTAGAAACAGAGGTCCAGCAGTCTCCCGCCTCGGCATGGAAGATCTTTGTCGACGGGTCATCCACCTCCAAGAGAGCTGGCGCCGGCATAGTTCTCCAATCGCCAGAGGGACTGGTCATAGAGCAGGCCTTCACCCTGGACTTCAAAGCGACAAACAATGAGGCAGAGTACGAAGCACTGATTGCAGGGTTGAACAGCGCCCAGATCCTCGGAGCCCAGCACCTGGAGATCTTCAGCGACTCTCAACTGGTAACTAGCCAGCTCGCTGGGGACTACCAGGCCAGGGACGACAGGATGGCGGCCTACTTAGCCCTTGCGAAAAAACTGCTCACCCATTTTCAGAAAGCCGAGGTCAGGCAAATATCCCGAGATACCAACACGCATGCAGATGCGCTTGCAAACCTAGCCTCCGCTGTCGAAGCAGGAAAGAAGAGGACCATCGAGGTCGGGTCAGTATCAAGGTCATGTCTAGAACTCCATTCATCTCGGCTTGTCCTCTGTGCTGACCTCGGCCCTAGCTGGATGGATCCAATCGTCGCCTACTTGAAGGACGACCAGCTCCCCGAGGACAAGACTGAAGCCCACAAGATCAGGCTCAAGGCAGCTCGGTTCTGGCTCTCTCCCGAAGGCAAACTCTACAGGAAGTCCTTCACAGGTCCATACCTCCGATGCGTCCACCCGACCAAGGTGGACGACTTCCTGTATGAGATCCACGAAGGAATCTGCGGCAGCCATATAGGGGGACGGTCATTGGCCTACAGAGCAATTAGCCAGGGTTACTGGTGGCCCTACATGCAGAAGGACGCCCAGGTCTACGCCAGGAAATGCGAGAAATGCCAGAAGTTCTCCCACTCCCTCCATCAGCCAGCACAGGATCTGAGTCCCCTCTCCAGCCCATGGCCCTTCGCTCAATGGGGCCTGGACATTGTGGGGCCTCTTCACCGAGCTCCAGGGAACAAGAGATGGCTGATGGTGGCTACGGACTACTTCACAAAGTGGATAGAAGCTGAACCGTTGTCTTCCATCACGGACAGGGACTCCAGGAACTTCGTTTGGAAAAACATCCTTACGAGGTTCGGCATCCCCCGGACTCTGATTTCGGATAACGGGACTCAGTTCGACTCCAAGTCCTTCAAAGACTTCTGCCAAGAGCACGGCATCAGAAACCATTACTCCACCCCGGCTTATCCACAGGGTAATGGCCAGGCAGAAATCTCGAACAAAGTGATCCTGGACGGCCTGAAGAAGCGACTGGACAAGGCAAAGGGCAGATGGACAGAGGAGCTTCCGAGCGTGCTGTGGGCATACAGAACAACTCCAAGGAGGTCCACCTCGGCAACACCTTTCTCTCTGGCCTACGGGATGGAGGCGGTCATTCCCTTGGAAATCGGCCTTCCTACCCTGAGGACAGAGCTGGTCGACCAAGGCCGAAATGAGACGAACCTGGCAATGGAGCTGGAGCTGGCAGACGAGCGACGAGAAGCAGCAGCCCTGAGACTGACCGACTATCAGCAGCGGTTAGCCAGGGCATACAATCAAAATGTCAAAGAAAGAAGGTTCACCGCGGGAGAGCTCGTTTTAAAGAAGACCCTGCCAGCTGACAAAGAACCAAACGAGGGGAAGCTTGCCCCGAACTGGCGTGGCCCGTTCAGAGTAGTCTCGCAGGCAGGAAAGTCAGCCTACAAGCTCGAAGACTTGGAAGGCAAGCCGCTGCCGAGACCGTGGAATGCATCCCACTTGAAGAAGTTTTATTTCTAAAGATGTAATGAATCTCAGAATCAATAAAAGCAGCTTTTGCCTTGTCATCAATCTGTCGCCTCTCTCTGGTCGACTCCGGCAGCATAGGCTCTACGCCCTGGAAATGGCCTGGAGTTCTTACACTCAGCCTTTCCTAAAGCCCCGTGTCTTGGACACACTCAAGGCTCTACGCCCTGGAAATGGCCTGGAGTTCTTACACTCAGCCTTTCCTAAAGCCCCGTGTCTTGGACACACTCAAGGCTCTACGCCCTGGAAATGGCCTGGAGTTCTTACACTCAGCCTTTCCTAAAGCCCCGTGTCTTGGACACACTCAAGGCTCTACGCCCTGGAAATGGCCTGGAGTTCTTACACTCAGCCTTTCCTAAAGCCCCCATGTCTTGGACACACTCAAGGCTCTACGCCCTGGAAATGGCCTGGAGTTCTTACACTCAGCCTTTCCTAAAGCCCCGTGTTTGGAACACACTCAAGGGTTAACAGCCCTGGAAAAGGCCTCGAGTTTGGACACTCGGCCGAATTCCTAAAATCAGGGGTTCATCCCACTCTACAAGGGTCTACCGCCCTGGGAATGGTCAGGAGTTCCTACACCCAGCCGTTTCCTAAAGTCCGGGTTCATAAACCCCTCACACCTCGGCGCAAAGCAGTTCGGCCAAGGTCAGATTCCTGAAGTCCGGGTTCATACACCCCTCAGAAGGCCATTTCCGGACTCACTCTCGCCTAGCCGGGGCCAGCGGAACGATGGGCCACCTCGGCGTAGGTAAATTCGGCCGAGGTATGGATCCACCTCAGCGCAGGGCCAACCATTTCGGCCGAGGTCAGTGCCAGCACTCACGCAGCACAGAAACAGTGTTCCAGAACAGTGCAAGAAAAACAGAAGACGATGCAAGAGCATTGTACACAGCTTGGCATTTTATTCATTGTAAACTGCTTCATCACAAGAATTACAGAACAGAAAGCAAAGTACAGAAAGGAGGATCACAGTCCTCTAAAAACAGAAAATAAAGAAAAGCTGGGAGACTGATCTTCACCGACTCTTCAGGCTGCAGGCTCGAAGACGCCGGGTCGTTGCCTGGAGGTTCTCAGGGATCCTGAATTTCACCGGGCTGTACAATACACTTTGGCTGGTCAGACCAAAGCATCGCACAGCCCCTCCAATTCGGAGGCCCTGGACCTCAATCCCGCCTTCCGTACGACGGACGCGCAGGGCCGTGTCGGACGAGAATGCGCCACCGTCCCCCGGTTGCGTTGCAGCGCATCCTCACTCTGTCTGGCCAGGGACGGATGGCCATGAACCCGCGTTCAGAGAGCGCGTGGTCCACGGGGAGTTCCTTCAGAGAGCGCGCAGACCACGACGGACTTCCCCCCTTGGAGAAAGCCATCCACAGGCGCGAGGGTTCCCCCCGGATCGAAGATTACAGAATGTCTGTCAGATATGGTTCCTACAGCTAAGTGAATTAAGCTATCCTACTTCCGTTTCCTTTCTTCTCCCATGGTGAGCTTGCCATCCCTATTTATAGGAAGAAGAAGGGCTCGGTCTCCGAAAGAGTTTATGAGGGCGAAGTCTCCCACGCGTTACTGGGGATGCACGGCTGTTGACCAGCGATCCCTATGGCGCCACGTGGAGACATCCGTCCGATTTCCTCGTCAGCCGTGCCACCATGTTTATTGCTATTTATGGTCTCCAGAATACGGAGAATAGGCACTGACAGCTATGAGGACCGTTTGACTCTTTCTACCTCAAGGGCCACGCCACACAGTAAAGGCATTCGATACCATTCAATGCACATCCAGAAATGAAACAGAGACAAATGCAAAGAGAAAATGCACAAGTGAAGAAGCTCGACTTTCATTGAATAGGCAAAGTATTACAAATCTGAGAAGCAAAAACGTTACAAAAGAAAGACCAAGGAAACGAGAAGGGATAGAGCTACTCCGGTCTCGGCGATTCGACCAGATCAATCACCGTTCCCAAGGGGCCAGGGGCTTCGGCCGAGACAGGGACCTCGCTTGGAGCGTCGCTGGCAGAAGGGGCTTCAACTGGTACCTCAGCCGAACCAGGAGCAGAAGAGGCCTCACCCTGAGGCACGGCCAAAGCCTCGCTGGCGACTGGGGCATCGCTCGAGACCGGGGCAGCTGGAGCGTCGTCAGCAGCAGGAGCATCTTCCGGAGCGGGAACCACTGCAGGAGCTCCAACTGGGGCACTTTCGGCTGCAGGAGCGGAGCTCGGCTCAGGAGCCGAGTCCGAGTACTTCGGCAGGTCCCGATAGACAGGATGGTCTTCAGGGACCCCCGCACGTCTCAGTGCGGCCAGGCATCCTTCCTCGAACAGGATGGCGGTGATCTCCTCCACCTGCTTCTCGTACAGCTCAGTGGCTCGATCCACCCCATCCTGGAAGGCGGACTGGGCCTCGGCCTGAAGAGAGGCCTTTTCCTTCTCCAGCTCGGCGTTCGCCGCCTTCAACCTTGCCATTTCGGCGCGCCCAGCCAGCACTTCCCCACGCAGCCTCGTCCCCTCAGCAGTAGATTCAGCCTTCAATCTGGCCAGCTCGGACTCCAGTTCGGCGGTCTTCTTGTTCCTCGCCCAGACCTCGCCTTTCAGATGATGGGCCTTCGACGTAAGTCCGGCGACATCAGCCAGAGCCGATGCCAGCCGAGCAGCCTCTTCAGCGCTGGCCTTCTTCATCCCCTCCATTCCTTTCCGCGACTCTTCCAGCTCCCTCTTCAGCTTGTCCCTCTCAGACTCCAGCCGAGTGACCCGCGTCGCGTTCTTATCGCTCCTTCCCACCACGGACAGGAGCCTCTGCACGCTCTGCAAATGGAAACAGAGGGTCAGGTTCGACCAAGACACTTGAAGAATGAAGAAAAGCGTTGCAAACACTTACCAGAAGATTATCCTGGATCGCCGAGACCATCAGGCTCTCATCGTCGAACCTCTCGTGCGTCTCCATGTCTCTTGGCAGAGCACAGACCTTGGCGAGAGCTCCGATCACCTCGGCATTCCCCAACAGCCGGTCTTCAACGTTCAGGGGTCTGCCGGGCTGAGTTTCCATTCTCGGCTTCCACGGTGCTGGGGCAGTTCGGGGCCCGGAGGACGATCCGGACCCTAGCCCCGCCGAGATGAGAGGCTCGCGCGTTGGCCCGACAGTCGACCTGCTGACTGGCGCACTCTTTTCGGCCGGCGCACTCTTTTCTTTCGGCGCGCTCTTCTCGCCCCCCTTTTCGGCTGGAGCTTTAGCTCCAGGGGCGTGTGCAGGAATCTTACCCTTCGACTGCAGATCAGCCTTCGAACTCTTCTCCCCCGCCTTGGACTTCTTCCTGGGCGGGGGACCCCTCCTTCGAGCGGTCCGGCGAGCGTCGCCGGGCTCCTCCGCTCGGAGCGGGGGCAGGAGCAGAGGGAGCACCAGCGCCCACCGGACCCGAAGCAGCACGAGTACCGGCAGGCGATGGGGCCCCAGAAGACGATGACCTCTGCCTAAACTTAGCAGCCAGGTCCTTGACAGCGGGCTCCCTCGAACTTCCCTCCATGTCCTCACCTCGATCGGAGGAGTAAGCGTCCACTATCTGCGTCAGGTCCGGCAGCTCCGGATCAGAAGTAGACGCCTCGGCACCAGACGCAGTTCGGTCGGCAACGGGATCGGTCAAGGGGACCCCGCTAAACACCGCAACTGATACGGTTGGACGGTCAGGGTGTGTCTCGTCCACCTCAGGTACTCCGGTCCTCTGGTAGTGGCCGCGATACCTAGGCGTATACCCGAGCAGCTTCCAAGCTGACCTGGTTTCGTGCCCCTTGTACCGTTCAACCTTGTTGATGTCGTCGGTATTCCTCCTCCAACCTTCGCTAACAGCTCGGCGTCGCCTTGCACCCGCCTCTGCTCAACAGGCAAAAAAGAGTATCAGTTCGGCATCAATGAGGTAAGCAAAGCAAAAAGGAGAAAAGCAGTGATGATTACTTGGGACTTCCCCAGGGCGACGTGGGACCGACAGCCTCCTGCTTTCACCTGGGCCGAACTCCCAGTCCCCCGAGACACAGAAGAAATCTTCCTCAGCATTCTTACTTGAATCCTCCAAGGCTAGGATGAAGCCCCTTCGCTGCGGCTTCACACGGAGATAGTATCTTCCCTCCCCAGCCTTGCAGATATCATATGTATCCTTAATGTCGTGAGGGCCTAGGTTGGTCCCCAAGATCTCGTTCAGCTTCGCTGTGCCCATGATGACCTTGTAGCCATTGGGCATCAACTGGCCCGGGGCGAGGGACCAAAGGCTAAGGCAAGCCCTAAGTAGGGGGTGCAGTGGAAACCTGACCCCACCCTCGATCACGGAGATCAGAGGGAACGGCATCCAGCCGCCGTGGCAGCGATACAAGGCACAGTCGGCGAGGTCCGCCGGTTTTAGGAGGACCCCCTCCGGAATGTTAAAGGCAGCTCAAAACTCGGCTAAGCCCTCATCGGAATCTACCCTGAATCTAGGGGTGCCCATGTCTAGAAGGGATGACGACGAAGAAAAACCCTAGAAATCGAAAAACCCCAAGAAGAACCAGACAGAAGAACAAAGCGACTTACAGGGATGAAGAGGCAGATCAAGAGCAGATCCGGGCGCGTTCTACCGTCGTCCTCCTCGAACAGATCTCAGGCACCAGAGCAGAAATCGAAAGTAAAGGCGAAGGCGAAAGGAATCAGGAGCGAGAAAAGGAAGAGGACGGCCCTATTTGTAGAAGGGGAACCCTCATTTGGGTACCACCTCCGAATTCGAAAAGACACTTCAAAGCCCGTGCCCGTCCCATCAATGAGACAACGCAATCAGCGCAGAAGCTACGCGTGTAGCCGTCGACTCGTTTCCCAGTGCAGACAGATCAGAATGTTTATTGCTTTAGGACAATTAAAGCGACACCAGGCAATGATCACCAAATCCCCAGACGGATTCTTCTAGCTTTCAACCCCTAAAGGCTAGCACACTTCAGAGGTCAAAAGCTAGGGGGCAATTGTGTGGGGAGATTTCCAGAACCACAGGATTAAGCTAATCGCGGCCATCAAATGAGGCTAGGCACTCTCACGTGCCATCCTCGTGCCATCCACGTGGCACCAATCTCACCCCGGCTACCAGGACAAAGGCCTCGGCCGAACTCAAGCAACCCCGGACCGCCAGCGCCGAACTCGGCTACCCCTGTGTCCATTCCGGCACCCATCTCGGCAGAAAACTCCACCTCGGCTGAAGAGGCCGGGACAGAAGCCGAAGCAAGAGAGAACCTTCACTTGCGCCCCTCATCCCCCACGTCATCAGGCACGTGGAAGAATAGGGGCGCGAGCTAGTGGGACAGATGCGACATCCAGCCGTTCACAATCTTCGCCAGATCCCTGACAGGGCGGCATCCAGCGGCTAAGGCCACATCAGGGCAGGGCCCGAGGGCAGATCCGCTGGTACCCCTACCGCCAAAGGCGCCCAACACGACCTGGCCCAACAAGATGTGCATTAAATGCGATGTCGGCTGACCCGACGGGCATTTAATGCAGAGTGGGCTGGATTGGACCGCGATTAATGCAATGTGGGCTGATCGTGACTTCCCAGTCGAATCACGGGACCCACACCACAATATCTCCCAAAGATACGTTCCAAACTCTATAAATAGAGGCTCAACCACCATCTAAGGTACGCATAATTTCATACACAGAGCCGTTACTCTGTCTCTCTTCTCCCTCTCCTTCCATTGTTCCAGTTCCCACACTGACTTTGGCATCG
Source organism: Litsea cubeba (assembly GCA_012931725.1). Taxonomy (NCBI): domain Eukaryota; kingdom Viridiplantae; phylum Streptophyta; class Magnoliopsida; order Laurales; family Lauraceae; genus Litsea; species Litsea cubeba. The sequence continues at coordinate 120,328,650 of CM022946.1, forward strand.
GAGAGCCTTGCGCCGCCCAGGCCAGGGTCCTCTGACCGTTTGTTCATCTCTTTCAGGCTTTCGGACGGTATCCAGTCACTCCCAGTCACCATCATCATCGGATAAGTCCTATAAGGCTCCCTTCTTATTGTGGGTCATTATTTTCTGCACCTACAGGTCCTATCACTGCATTTTAAATTATTGAAAAGAGTTTGCAATATAATTATTGTAACAGGAAGCCATTTTGTGTACTGAATTGTAGATGTAAAGACATGTGAAAATCTGGTTCATTCACAACATATAAATTTATTGAAAACATTACCAATACAGTGTCAGTCACTGCTTGTTAAGAGATATATAGGTACCCGTAACTTTAATAAACTCAATTGCAGTCATTGCCTTGTAACTTTGGCAGTAGTGTTTGACTGTACAAAACAAAATATTACCAAAAGTGAATTCCAATCTAGAGCTATGTGAGGATAAAGCTATGCATTGTAACTAAAACATCAAATCAAAGACATTATTAGGATCATAGAAAAACCTGAGAGAGAGAGAGAGAGATGGTTGGGTATTTATTTTCCACCAAAGGAGAGATTACTTGATGATCATTAGTGGATATTCTGTCTTCACCCCCTATTCTTTGATTTAGCCACTTTGATAGGAATACATTTCTTAGAAATCTAGCAATGTGAAAAGGTTATAGTGTTGTGGTGCTGTTATGTAGGATCATTTGCATAAGCCCTTATATATGCCTATTTCTCAGAATTTCATCTACGTTCTGCATCAGAAATCTTGAGAGCTCGGCTCTCTCGGGGTCAGGTAGTTGGGTGCCGATCAGGAAGAATCTGTCAGGGTCTAGTGGATCGAGCCTGACTTCGGCTAGATCTTCAATGCTCTTCTTGTCAGGATCTCGGCCGATCTCGTCCAGCTCCCTTTCGAACTCTGCCAGATTCACTCGCTCTGGCTCTTTCTCCCCAGGGACCATGGCCAACATACATTGCCTGGCCAGCTGCTGATCCCCTTCTACTGTAACCACCTCCATCTTGCCTTCCTTGTCTTCAAACATGAACTTCAGCTTCTGATGGAGAGTGGAGGGAACTGCTTCCATCCTGTGGAGCCACGCCCTGCCCATAATGGCATTGTAGGGGGAGGGGGCATCTACCACTAGGAAATCAGTCATCACCGAGGCTCCGCCTACTCTGGTCTCCAGAGTAGACCGACTTGGCGCTGAACCCTATCAGAGGCGTGCGAGCTTCCTTCAGATCAACCTCCGAGAGCCCCATCTTCTTAATGCATCCATAGTAGAGGACTTCAGATGAGCTGCCAGAGTCGATGAGGATCCGCTTCACTGTGAAGTCTTGCAGCTTCATCGTCAGGAGCAGGGGATCATTGTGGGGAAACTGCACTCCCTCGAGGTCTTTATCTGAAAACGAGATGGCTGGGCGCTCACGCCGTGCTCGCTTGGATGCCGACCCGAGCTCGGCTTTCATCACCTCCTTCCCATGCGAGGCCTGCCTGGCTTCGGCACGAGCCTGGGAGTTGCCTCTAGCTGAGGGAGAGGGAGCTGAGGGCGCCAGATGGATCACATTGATGATCTTCTCAGACTCTTCACTGTCTAGATCCTTATCAGCGCTCTGATGAGCTCGGCCGCTGCCGTCGCTGCCTGCATCTCCTACCTTGACGAACTCCTCCAGGTGACCTTCCTTGGCGAGCCTTTCCAGGTCAAACTTTAAGGTCCTGCACTCCTCGGTTTTGTGCCCATTCTGCTTGTGGCAGGCACATAACCTGGTCTGGTCACGGGTGGAGGGATCACTCTGCATGGGCTGAGGCCAGCTGAAGAATGGCCTGTTCTTGATCTTGTTCATAATCTGGTGGATCGGCTCCCTGAAGACAACGTTCACAGCCTGGTAAGCATCGGGAGGAGGTCTGGTCTTCCTGCTGCCCCCAGACCTGGACGATGTAGCCTTTACCGAGCTGGAGACCCAGGCTTGTTTCGGCTCTTCCTTCCGGAAGGGCTTCTTATCCCTCTGCTGGGGCTGGTGGCCTTTATCCTTAGGTCCCGCGCTGTGGCTTTCCCGGGCCCGGATTTCATCTTCCTCCATGGAGACATAGCGCCTTATCCAGGACATCAAGGCTGGGATGGAGGTTGCGGGGTCCCCGGCCAGTTCTTTCCTGAGCTCGTTCCCCGGTAATAGAGCATTCCAGAAGGCGAAGATTGCCACTTCGTCCCTAGTAACCTCAACCTGGCTGTAAATCGCCCAGAACCGCTGGGCGAACTGGGTGATGCTCTCGCCCTGCTTCATCATTAGGGCAAGTATATCAGCGTCGGTCTTGGGGACGATGCTGTAGGCCTGTAACTTCTTCAAGAAGGAGAGCTGGAGCTGTTTCCAACTCGAGATAGACTTCTCCGGGAGGGCACAGTACCACTTCATGGGGAGGTCGCCCAGACTGGAGGAGAAGATTTTGCAGTTGAGGTGGCCCTCGTTCCCCCAAATGGACATCTTCTGAGAGAAGTGCCGGAGGTGAGCGTCTGGATCAGACACTCCGTCGTAAGGGACGAACTGCGGGACAGAGAACTTCTTGGGCAGTGGAGTCTCCTTGATATCCCGTGTGAAGGGGGAGGCCCCTAGATCGGTGGGGCCGCAAATTTCTTGCTGGTCTTGGGCGAGAGCAGCCATCTCCATGTTATGCCGAAGGGCCAGCTTAATACACCTGTCGAGCCGCTCCTGCTCGACATCCTTCCATGGCGACATTGCCTCCGACTTTCGCTTTGAATGGCCTCGACTGTGGTGGCTGCGAGCTTGGCTGTCTCGGCCATGATGGCTTCGACCATTGCTCGAGACTTCGTCGTTGGCCCGACTACGCTTCTGGTCCAGAAAAGCTCTCAAATCCTCACAGGAGGGCTGGACTGCCTTGCTCGGGGCGGCTCTCTTCTCGCCTTGGGGCCTGGAGGGCTGTCCTGCTGAGGCGGCTCCTGCTGCTCTCAGTTTCTGCTGGAGTTGGCGGATTATTCTCTCCTGCTCCTGGATGAGGGCATTTTGAGCCATGATATCGCGGACAGCGTGGCTTGTCGACTGCTACAGCTTTGTCTTTCCGGGGACGCTCGTGTCGCCGCTCGTCCCATCGGGGAGGCGTGACTTCGTCGCCCGGGGACGAATCTTCAAGTTGCTCTTGGAAGGAAATTTCGACGAAGAGGTGCGAGCCTAGGCGCTCCACGCCTGCAGACACGCAGGCCCTGCTCCGGACCGCCCTTGAGGAAAGGCGTCCGTCGACGGGCCAGGTCGCTCGAGCATCACTCTTAAAGACTCTCTGCCTTTCTTAGCTTTTGGAGGCATGGTATTTGGGAAGATAGAGAAGGTTGGGAAGGTTAGGATAGTACTTTCCCACAGACGGCGCCAATTATAAGTGCAAAAATGATGACTCACAAGATTAGGGGTGCCTGATAGGACTTATCCAAAGGAAAGAAGATGATCTGCTGCCTAAAAGCCTAAAACGGAAGAACAAACGGTCAGAGGACACTGGCCTAGGCGGAGCAAGGCTCTCCGATGCCTAAGTTATTGTATGAACTTGAACTAAGGAAGGAGAGGAAGAAGAGATACAGAGTAACAGCTCTCAAGTGTGTAGGTTGCGTACCTTGGTTGTGGAATGGGGTCCTATTTATAGAGAACTCTTGATGATAGTTTGGAGTGGGTCCCTTGATTTGATAGGGAAACTCTTATCAGCCCACAAAGTAATTAATGCGGGTCCATCTCAGCCCACATTGCATTTATTGCCAGTCCGATCAGCCCACATTACATTAAATGCATGTCATGTTTGGCCAGATCATGTTGGACGCTTTTGGCGGTAGAGGTCCCATCGGATCCATCCTCGGGCCTTGCCCTGATTTGGCTACAACTGCTGGATGCCGCCCTGTCAGCGATCTGGCGAAGATTATGGACGGCTGGGATTTCGCATCTGTCCCTATGGCTCTCACCCCTATTCTGCCACGTGTCTGATGACATGGCAGGCGTGGGGCGCGAGAGGGGATTCTTCTTCATTTCGGCTTCCGTCCCGGCTCCTTTGGCTGGGGTCAAGCTCTTTAGCCGAAGTGGATCCTTGGTAGCCGAGCTCGGTGCTAGCAGCCAAAGTCTGTCTGGTTTCGGCCGAGGCCTCTGTCCCGGCAGCCGAGGTGTGTCTGGGTGGCACGTGGATGATGCGTGAGAGGGCTAATTGACATTATAGCTGAGATTAGCATAACCCTGGTGTCTTGAAAATCTCCCCACACATTAGAGTAACACAAATTTATCCTTATCATGAGATTTATTGAGAGATATCCAACCTTCTTCATATTCTCTATAAGGAATTATGTAAAGCAGAAACAACTATAAACGGGAATGCCATAATGCTTTCACAACTGCAGCAGCGACAAACATGGAAACAACAACAGAAATGACTACTACAGCAGAGATTGAAAGTGTATACTATTGGAACTAAAAAAGAATATTTGATCTTCAAAAGGTTGTTATGATGAGGATGAGTTCATCCTAGATTGGGATTAGAGCAATATGAGTTGCCCTGGCCGGTAGAGATTTTGACAATAGTCTACAATCATCTTTTGTTCAGGGGGTACTCTATTTTTCGTTTCATTACCGACACCCACTCTAATTTAATCTAATCACATCTTAACCAAATCACGTCATAAATCTAATATAATATAATCTTAGTGTAACACAAACTTATCCTTATCATTAGATTTATCGAGAGATATCCAACCTTCTTCATATTCTCTATTAGGAATTATGTAAAGCAGAAACAACTATAAACAGGAATGCCATAATTTCTTCACTTCGTACAAGTAAAATTACATTGGCAAAGATTACCTACCATCTGAACTTTTGTCACTTAAGAGCAGTGATTGGGCTAAAGAAAATGGTAGAAGTAATAGTATCAGGGATTAGCAGTGTTTCAACTAATGAGTACAAATACCAACGTCCACCAAAACGACCGTATGGTGGAGTTTTTTGCACGGTCAAGTGTATTCTAAATACAACATATAGAGATTGGAAGGTTGTAGATGAAGTGATTCATAGATAGGCAATGTTTGGCTGCTTAGATATGTGCAGAGACCACCGGTGCAGTGACTGTTAGTTTTATGGACTCAATCCAGTAGATGATATAATAAATTAATTAATTTCTTTATTAATATATATATATTCATGCTTTCCTTTCATGAGATGAATTGTGATTTATTATATACTTGTACATAACCAATACGAATGACATAATGGCTCATGAGATGAACCGGAGTCCACAAGTATATTAGATGCAACACATGTGTATGGATGAGATCCACATACGGGAGACATGTGTAGCAAATCTTATACTTAAATATCTTCACAACTACTGATGAGACTGGACACTCATACTGACAAGGTTGCAGCACTTTGATCACTATGAGATAGTGTGATTTGTCTCGATCATCAGAATGGAAGATTCTGGATCATAGTGCTGGTACATTGGATGTATTGAAGGACCATGAGAAGCACCTTATGAACACTGTCCTTAAACTTAAGGTCTGCTCTCATAATTTCCTAGCAGTAAGCTTTCAATCCGGAGACACTAATGAACTCAAGTTTCTATCTATTCATTTGCTTTGAGTCATCAATTAGTGAGGCCAACTGTAGGTCAACACCTCGGTGATTTGGGTACATGGTAGTAGAGCTGTGGGAACATTCAATGGTCAAGATGGAATCTATCTCTAATATCTCCTTATACCAATTAATGGATTTATCATTGGTAAGTGCGCACCCATTCCGATTAAGAGTTAATTGGAAAGGTACCTATGATCATTATAATTAATTGGGGCTCAAGGATAATAAGATATGGATCTAGTTTGGAAGACAGGTCCAATTGATCCATGGATATTGATGGAGGGGCCTACTTGTGGTAACGTGGAAGTTTAGGGTCTTCTATGTAATATTCCTAAGACTGGAGTTCAATTGCATTTATATAGTGGAGTTATTTGCAATAAACTGTGGGCCCGGATTGCACATGAGATGTGGGGTCGCGAGTCCCAGTTGGAGCCAGCTTTCTAAGGAATCCCTAGTGGTCCCCACGCTAGCCCAATTATCAGAAAGATACTAATTATAGTTGAACTCTAAATGGAAAGTTACTATTTCAATTTGAAGTAAGACTTCTAATAGTGGTAATAGTAGACTTGCTAATTTTAGTAGAAGTGAGACTTCTACTTTAATTAGAAAGGAATTAGAAAGTTACTAATCATATTTGAAGTGAGACTTCTAATTATGATATGGTAAGTTACTAATAATTGTAGAAGTATGACTTCTATTTTTTAATTGGTAAACAAGAGGAACTTACTAATTCTTATGGAAGTAAGACTTCTAATAGAAATTAGTAAGTGGGGCTTGCAAAAGCTATAAAAAAATGAGAAGTGGAGGTGTTGCACGCCCATGCATAATTCCAAAGGGATTCACGCCCAAGGGTTTTGAGGTCCAAGTGTTGGACGTCCCACACTTTTGTGCAAGAGTTGCACATAGTCTTTCTCCTTTCCCTCTTCTAGTTCCTCCTTTGAGTTCCTAGTAGTTTTCTCTTGGAGATCCCACCATCTCTTTGAGAAAAAGAGAATCTGATACGGGTCATAGCATGGAAGATCAAGAATTCTTGAAGATTGCTAATTGATTAGTGAAAGAGTTTCGTCATCAAAGAAAGTAGCAACTTCTCCATTAGAGCACAACTGGGCTCCAAAGGTATAATCTACTTCCTTGTATGTTGTAGATTTATTTGTAGCTTATATGTTGCTGGTTCTATCTTATAGATAGATTGATTTACTGATCTTGATATGTGAGATTGAGGGTTTGCATCCTGGATTGGGTTTTGTCGCCTCCTGGATAGTTGATCCCTGCATCAAGTGGGTCAAAAGTTTTTGAAACCTATCCTAGAGGCCCACCCTAATTTCCAACAGTGACATACACACTCTTTACACTACAACAAAAATTATTTTTCGCGTCAAATATTCCGCGACGTTTTAAAATTTTGTCGCTAAATATTGTTTTTCGCGACAAAATATTCATCTCGTCGCCTAAAAAAAAACGTAAATTATTTAGCGACGATAATTTTCAATTGTCACTAAATATTGTCGCGAAAAGTTTTGCGCCAAAAATATGGTGTTGGCGCCATTAGAGGTAAACTTTTTCCCGACGAAACTATTTATTTGGCGACATGGTATTTTCGTCGGTAAATCATTTACTCCATTTTTTTTTAAAAAAATTTTGCGACAAAAATATATCGTCGCAAAATTCCTTAAAAAATAATCCGCGGCAAAATTATTTCGTCGCGGAATACATTAAATTTTCGGATGGCGCCATCCGTCTTCGCGGGTCATTTTTTAGCCTTACTCCCTCCCCCATGCGATACTTACTCCTCCCCTTTTCTCTCTCTTTCATTTCTCTCCAAGAGGTTGTCTTGCGGAGGATTTCTTCTCTTCATATCTCAATATCCGAAGAAGGTACGTTCTATCTCCTTTTTCTTTTATTCTTCTCATCTACTGATATCCTCTTTCTTCCCATCTCTTATCAAGAAAACCCCATAAAAGGGGCTTTTCATTCGTATGCTGGAATTCAATTCTCTATTGAAATCTCATTGTATATTGCAACTCCTAAAGTTGTATTCTATTTTCAAATGAAAAGGAAGCATGGAGATTTTTAGATTGAAAGAGAAAGACCTTAGGCATCTTTGTGGATGCCGATTTTCTGTGGCATTTCGTTTCTTCTACAGTGATTTTCTTTTCCGCTGAAAATAGAAACCTAATGACTTGATTTTTATGCAGTCTTAGTTTCCATTGCTTGTGTAGGATCGATTAGAAAAATAATCTACCTTTTGGGGGTTCAAATCTGCATTCTGAGAGATTTGCAAAAAAAAATGATTTCATATCGAAAAATGGGTTCAAATCTCCATTGCTTGTGTGACTGCTATCAGAAGAGACTGATTTTTTGGTTTTCCATTTATGTGGGTGTTATTGGTTGCATAGAGGGATTATAGGGTCCACTACAAAGTAGCAAAAATATTAGTTTAAACAATGGCATGGTTAATGGTTTTCTTCTTCTTCTTCTTCTCTACTTCTTGATCTCTTTTTTTTATGTTCTCTCTGCTGGGTTTGGGGCTGGGGTGTCTATTGTTGGGGAGTGGGATGGAGCAAGGTTTCTGCTAGGAATGGGTTGCTATGGGAATGGGTCATCGATGGGGGAAGGGTTTGTGAAAAAAAAAACTCAAAAAAAGCAATAATATATATACTAAAAAATAGAGCTGTACATTTCTTGTTCTTCATCTTTACCTCTGTAGTAAAGATGAATACTGGCTTTGTTCTCCTCAGCCCATGAGGTGTGGATGCTTTGCAGAGTGCAGAGTGCAGAGTGTAGAGTGCAGAATCTATCGTGTCTTCCATCAAGGAAAGGGTGGCATTGCTTCCTGATTTTTTCCCTTCATCCAACAATACATGGCCTGCAATGTCTTGTGCTCTCTTCTTTAAATGGCCAAGACTAAAAGGTTCCCAAAGAAGTAGTAATAGGAAAACTTACAATTTTCCATCTTTGAGATATTCTTCCCCCACAAATCACAATCCCACATGTTTTGCCTTTCCATTGTCCACATGTGAGGACGGAGCATGGGAAAAGTTGGTCATGTGTGTCATGACCCTGTAGGGACCATGGCTACAATCATGCATGAGAGCGATGGGCACTCAATCATGCCTTCCCTGGGCCTGCTGATATTATTCAATGCTTCTGCAGTTAAGACCAGGCATGGGGTCACAACCCCCATTTCTTGTGTCCTTCAATCATACAACAGACTCCATTAATGCTCACCTATAAAAATGGTAAGGAGGACTGATCATCATGTCGGCAGGGAGGGCCCCCCACTAATCCTACTTCATCTTATCCATTCCTATCCACTTATTCCTTGTTTTCACTTTAATGCTTAAAGTGTGGCATGACATGACTCAAGAACTGATCTTTATACATGCATAGATATCACTATAAGCTATTTCAAATGAGCCAAGGTTGTGAATTGTCATGCAAATGGATTGAAATAAGAAAAAGCGACCCGACAATACATACATCAAATCACACATTAACAGGTATAGTTAAATCATCTTATGGGATCCACTTCAATTTTATCATAAAAAAAAATAATACTCACCTTACATCATGCATAGGAGGGCTTCCTCAAAGTGACATGTTGACTACCATTCACATATGAACTGTGCCGCCAGGAGGGTGTCCTACTATGAATTTATAGCAATATTTGTTGATCACAGTTATCTCATTGAGGGCTTGAAGTATGCACGGTCAAAACCATCTATTATAATTGTTCATTTGCAGGCTCTCAATTTAATGGTATCCATCATTGTACTAAATAAAATTTAAGGCATACATGACTAATTAACATGAGGATTCATAAATCATATCTGACCACTCACAACTCATTTAGATGGGTTGGACTTTGACTATCTCTATAAAGAAAAGAAAAGCATACCTCAAGGCATTAATTGCTATGTCCATTCATTCAACTCGAATGATTCAAGCCCTACACCTGCCCCTTCATTGGTGAGCAGATGCATGTTCAAATGAATAACAAGAAAGGATCCATAGCAGCTTACCTTGTTATTTGTTTAGGTTAGTATAATGAAACAATATCTTGTACTCAATTGGCTCTTGAATGCATTACTTTTATTTCATGTCTTCTTTAGTAGGCTGTTGGTTACAGCTTTGTCTTCTGTGATCTGTTCAATCCTTCATTTTGTGGTTTTGGGCGTTTAGTTTTTCACCGTAGCCCTTTTGTGCTGTAAAGCTTAAATGAATGTGAAGTTACTACTCAAAAATCAAATAAAGTAAAATTCAAAGGCACCATTTTTGAACACTTGTACATTGTTGGAAGTTTCTTTTCTAATGACCTTTTTTTTACCATATCTGATTTTTCATGAAGCTAATAGCTTAGGTATGGAGTGGATAGAGTAAATCCTAGAATCTAGCTATCAAATTTGTATTTCTTAACCCATCAGTTTTTTTCCCATGGAATTAGAGCTAGACCATTTCACTGTTTCGCTCTGTGAGTTGCCATTTGCACATATAGACCATTTTTGCCATCCT